>PVHY01005409.1:0-83608 GCA_004024945.1 Uropsilus gracilis | reverse complement strand
AAAAAAAAAGACTCAACTGGGGCAGATCTGATGGAATCTGAGCCCTGTGAGTCTCTGCCAACCAAGTGCTAGAGGAGGGAGCAGATGCAGAGCCCTATGCAGGGCCTGGGGCCTGAGCAGGCAGAAGACATGTCTGATTCACTCTCCCAGTCTCACAGCTCCTCCAAGTCCTGAAACCTGTCCCCCGCACCAAGGGAAGAGAATATGTGGTCGTAGAATGGTGGCCTTTAGCTCCCTACTCCCCAGCCCTCCAGCTCACTCTCAAGTCCCTTCCTGATGGTCCCTTCGACCAGGAGTCTCACTGCTCAGTGTGCTCCAGCAGACCTCCTCTCACTGAAAACAAAACCCCCTGCATCCTGAACTTCTTAGAGCACTGCCTGTTTCTCTTTTTATAACTTGCATCCTCATGTGTCTCCTGGGTATATCAGGGGCCCACTCTGGCAAGAGGATTTTGCCACCCCTGTAAGAGGGCTTTAAGTTCTTACCTGCTTTTCTGTCTGCAGGTCCATCTAAAAGGTCCCAAGATGATGGGGATGCAGAATAGGGCCATATCGCATCATCCTAACAGGATCATGAAGTCTTTATGATGCTGCAGCATTTTAGACAGGGGCTGGGGAAGTCTCAGAGATGACTGGAAGATGTTGAGATGTCCAGACACGCAAGTCCATGATTTGGGGTTGCTATGGATACTCTGGAGACAAGTAAACAACCCTCTCAACAGAGCGCTCCTGGAACTGCCCAAGGCCGCAGAGGTCAGTAGACAATGACATCATTTTATTACTTCCAGCACCCAAATGTTTCCGTCACACCGGAATCCTGCTCTCAGTAATGAGAAGTGACAGGGGCTTCTCCTTAACCATCAGTAACTTTCACTTGCCTGTGGTGATTTGGGATTAGCAAAAACCCGTGACTGTGGAATTGAGTTCATCTGACGTCTAGTGGACTTCAAATAAATTTCAGCTGATGATTGAGATAACACTGGCTTGTCCATAAAATGTCAATTTCTGCATATTTAGGAAAACAACTGAAATGTTCACCTCTCTAACATGATGGATGGAAAGTCCTGTGTGGTGGCTGCGACATAAACTTCTCAAACTCCAAAGCAGGGCTCTCAGTGTAGTCTCTGGGCCCGGAGCGTTGGCAGGGAGCTTGCAAACAGTGCAAATTCTCAGGTCCAGTCTGGCCCCCTGAATCAGAGCTCTCTGAACAAAACCTCCCAGTGACTCTCAAGTTCACTCAGGTCTGAGTCTCACTATTTCTGGGACTTTATGTGATTGCCTCTGCTTAGATGGTGTTTATACAATTCAGTTAGGAAAGAAAGGAAGTGGGGGCGGGGTGGGAGAAGAGACAGACAGTAAGAAGTTGGGGGGGTGAGGAAGAGAAAGTTTCTGGTGTTCCTGAGTGGCACAGCCACAACTGGTGGTTCCATTGTAACTCCCCCCTGAGAGGAAGGGGGGACCAAGAATCCAGACAATGGCTCTGAGATGGGAGTTCTGGTTTGTCACTCTGTGTCAGCCAGCAGTAAGCGCTGTCCCCTTAGACAGGTCCTCTGGCGTCTCTGGGCCTCTGTAGGACATGGTGCCTACCTACATGGTCTCCCCAATGGCATCCAAACGGGGGGGGCGCTGCCATCTGGAGAGCACAGGCAGGCTTTGCCCTATGCCTTCAGAAACAGACCCAGCCACTCCAATGATCCTGAGGGGCAGCCACCCTATTCCACAGCAGTCTGTCTCCTGGGGGTTCAATCAAGTTCAAAGCCACCACGCAAGCTGTTCTCTGTTCCTCGTAGAGGTTCAAGAGCTGGGACCTGGCAGCCTTATGTCCCAGTCACTCGCTTTTTCGTTTTCATTTCCAACTTCGGGCTTGTCAACAGTGTCTGTGTCTAGTTTCCAAGAGGAATGGAAACTCCAAAACAAAAGTTATTTAAAACTGCACTCAGAGCCCCGCTGGGGGATTCCTGTTCACTGAGAGAGATGGTCCTTCACTCTCGGTCACCAGGGTTGTCTTGGGGATCTGCTGCCCTCAGGGAATTGGACCCCTCTCTCCAGCTGGGTCCCAGCCTGATTTCTCTCTCCTTTGAAGGACCCACCAGAGCACCCTGGATCTGTGCTCCTCATTTTCAAACATCAAAAAGTAATTCACAGATATGATTTACTCTTTTAAGTAGCCACTTAATCTACTTTGTCTCCATGGATGTTCCTATTCTGGACATTTACACAAGTGGAATCATATACTATACAGCCTTTATGTTGTTCTTTCTTCATTAAGCAAAAACTTTAAAATATTTTCAGTGTTCCTCTATGTGATAGCAAGTAGCAGTACTTTATTCCCTTTTATGGCTAGTAATACTCTGTTGTTTGTATATACTGCATTTCTTTATCTGATCATCAACATCTAAGTTGATTCCATATTTCAGTTATTGTAAACAATGCCAGTAGGACTAACAGCCAGTCATCATGGATAAGAAAGGCCCCTGCCTATCCATCCATCTCTCTGGTCCTCCAGTCTCCCTCCTGCAATTTACACATCCAATACTTTCCAAGTTCTCCCGCCCTCAACACACTGTGCTCTTTCAATTCTCCCTGACTTTAGACCACTATGGTTTACTCCTGCTCCCCACCATAGTAGATGGTGCCAGTGCCCTATCTACAATCCACAGGCCGAACCCACATGAGTGTATAAGTGTTTGGCAGCCTTGCAACTGGGCTTCCATCAAGCCACAGAAGGCCACTTTGTCCCTGCCAGGTAGACTGGAAATGCAACATACTCAGCTGTCCCCTCCAGGAGCAGAACTCCACCATGACTTATGGGTGGTACATAAGTACCCCAGCTTCCTTGCCCCTCAAGTGAGAGACTTCTGACATATGTATATGGCATCAGTCCCCAGAGTTTCTTCACAAAGTGCCATCACCCACTGTGATTGCTGACTTAATATAAGCTGATGGGTTCCCTTTCTCCCCTCTATTTATTTCTTCTCTTTCTAGAGTTCATGTCTCAAATAAACTTGTTGCCTTCAAATCCATGATTCAAATTCTGTTTATGGGTGAATCCAAACTCTGACACAGACTGATGATCTCATAAAGAGATATTCCCTAGTGCCCTCTAAGGTGCTGAAAGGAAGGAGGAACCTGAAATCCAAGGAGCTGGGTCAGGAAGTCTGTTAGCTGCAGTAGTGATGGCTTCATGCTCCAGTGAATCCACAAAATGCAGTGTAATTTCCCTTCCACTTAACCATCAGCAGCACGGAAGGAGAGCCACTCTCTCCCACCAGCCTCCCCTTCCTTAGTTAGTCATGACTCATTAATTGCCACTGGCGAATGAGTTTTATTCTAATTTTCATGATCTAATTCAGAGATGTTTTCAGCTAAAGATCAGGATATAGGTTTTTGGCTTAGCTAATGAAATATCTAATGAATTTGCATTAGTGACAATTACAGACAGGACACCAAGAAGGGAAGGACCAATTGCAGCCTCAGCTGCTGCTGCTGCTATGGCTCTTTGAAGGGGAGAGGCAGTCTTTGTGCTTTCTCCTGGGCGCTGAGGACAAGGGCCAGAAGTGAGGGACTGAAGAAACCTGTGTCTTTCTCTTCCTTTCTTTCAGGCTGTGTTTCTGCCTTTAAGTCAACAGCATGATGTGGAAATGGGCTTTTCCAATTTAAAGATTATCTCCTCAAAATATGATTAACTTATAAACATGCATGCAAGGTTATCTTAAAATCAAAAAACCAAAACTGCACCCTAGATAATTTCTCACCAGACAGGGCAAATTCCTCCCCTGACCAGACAGGAATCCAAGGTAAACAAGAAGCACAGAAAGCCAGAAAACATTTCAAATGTGGTCTCAGAATTCTTCATTGCCACTCATGTAGGAGGGGCTGTAATACTTTGGGGACCTTTGCGGCCCCCGGGTTCTTCTATCATTGTCATGTAAGGTGAAGGCATTGACCAAAATAGGAAAACCTGGGAATGAAAGTCTTTAAAATTGTTTGATCATTTACTGTTGACAGTTCATCTGATCTCTTTTCTGATGCAAGCTGGCTTGTTTAAGTGGAGTCTAAAGCAGAAGCTCTAAGTGAGCGAAGACATGGGCTTCAGCAGCAGAAAAGGCACCACCAAAATGGCTGAAATTACATCAGTGCCTGATACACTGCTGCACATAGTCTCCCACCCAGTCCCTCAAACTGGGGTGAAAGGAAGGGACTCCATAGACCACAGCTGAAATGTTCTCACCACATTTGTGTCTTTCTGTTTTGCCATTTCTCTTCTTCCTTATTTCCTCCCCTCTACTCAATTTACCTTGACAGGGACATCAGGTCATCTCGATCAACCTCCTTGGCTCTTTTGTCAGCACAGCTACTGGGCATTCTTCCACAATGGGAGGTGAAAAATGCTTTCTTTAATCCCCTCTGTGTTCCTCAATCTTTGTCTTCTGGAGTGTCTGCTTTGGGCCAGTTCTTTTCAGCAGTTTGACAGCTTTATACAACAGCTAATGCTTCTCGTGTAACCTCAGGTGCTTTTTCATGGTCACAGGGAACTCTCTTGAATTTAAGAGGTCAAGACAGTAGAGTGAGAGATCTGATACAAGCATAAAAATAAAAATAATCACTCCCTTGGGGAAGCCACCATGCATTTTCTAGCCCCTGTGACCATGGCAGCAGGGGAAGGATGATGATGTCCTGTGCATCTGTGTTGCCCCAGTCAATACATTGCACAGCGTTTGGTTCATGTTGTCAGTGTCAGAGGTGTGTGAAATGAACAGGTCAGTGAAAGAACTTTAGATGATCTTCCCCATGATAAGGAAGTGAGAGAAAGACCATCTTCAAAAGTAACATCTCAGTCACCGGAGAGAAATAAAATGAGGGCCTGCGAGAGATGAAAGTGGGGGTCTGTATAGTGAACTTGAGTCATTCTGTGCAAGAAGGGAGTTGATTACCATCTCCATGGTCACACATGCACGAGACAGCTAAGCCTCTAGAACGCCCTGCATCATCAAGAAGTGGGCTAAATACTGAAAGGTGCAACTGGGTCTAGACACCAGTCAGGAGAAGGCACCCGCAGAGGCATCCCAATGGACTCCAACAAGAAGTATGACCAAAGTGTGGAGTAGCCTGAGGCAGCCCAGGCAGGAGTGAGTAGAGGGAAAACCTGGGCCATAGGACAGAGATGCAGAGATCCCTTCTCTTGCAGACATCCCATCTCTAGGAAAGGCAGGGAGAAGGGTGTGTGACTTGCACCAGTTGGGGTTGTTATCTTAGGTGTGTGAGGCATGAACTGGTGTAGTAGCCAAACAGGTTGGGTTTATTGGTTGAAGAGATGTCCAAATATTCAGTGGGCTCTAGGTGCTCCTTTTCCTCCCTATAAAGTGGGGGCTAATGCCAACACACAGTTTATGGGATTGTCGGGGGGAATAAACCAGATGTTCAATCAGTTCACTGAGCCAGTGTGCCAGGAAGTATTCTGAGCTCAGGGGACAAAGAATAAGGCAGATGCATCCCTGCTTTCATGGTACATGCCAGCGGAAGGCAGTGCATAAACACACAAAGAAGCAAGATAACATTAGGCTGAGAGGGGTGTGGCAATAAAAATTAAAAGGGTAGTGAGTCTTGACCAGGTCTGGAAGGACAAGGGCACTCTGAGCAGGTGACAGAGGAACTTTGGCCTACATGATGAAGAGGAGGTCACCAGTGAGAGGATGGGGGCAGAGACTGCTGGTCAGGGGGGCAAAAGGCTTGGTGTGTTCTTGGACTCAGAGAAGGCAGCTAGACCCTGGCATGGGGAATGTATGGGAGAGAAGACCCAGGGAAGAGAGAATTTATGTATGTAGTGATCTGGTTTATGTACTTAAAAGATGCCTCTAGGAATTAATGTTCTGCCTATGAAGCAGTTCATGTCATGTGTTAGGTGCACATTTATCACAGAGATGATAGAAATGTTTGCATGGTGGTTAGCAGTGCTGGGAACATAATGTGTGTTAGAAGAGCCTTTTATGAGGTTGTAATGTGTGTTAAGCTACTTCTGAAAGATAGTAATCCATATATAAGAAGATAGAAACCTGCCTTTAGTAACTCATAGTCTAGTAAAGACTCACCAAAAGATCATCATAATATATGGAGGAAAGTGCTAAAATAGAGCTGTGTGCACCAACACTTAGCAATGCCAGAGCTAAATGTTGGAATGAGGTAGGAAGGAGCTAGTGATAAAGTAAAGGAGAAAGAACAGATTAGCTGGAAGGATGGTCACTTCCTTTAAAACCCTTCCCCACTCATGGATTGGAAGAATTAACATCATCAAAATGGCCATCCTACCAAAAGCAATCTACAGATTCAGTGAAATTCTTATAACAATTACCTCGATTACCAAAAAACCTCTTGGCCAGAAAAAGAGAGAATTGGAGGTATTACTATTGCAAACTTCAAACTATAATACAAAGCCATAGTAATTAAAACAGCTTGGTACTGTTACAAAAGCAGACAATCAGACCAATGGAACAGAACTGAATCCCTTGAAATAAAGCCATATATATGCCATATATATACATATATATATATTTATATTTAGTCAACTAATCTTTGACAAAGGAGTGAAAACTTACACTGGAACAAGTACAGCCTCTTCAATAAATGGTGTTGGGAAAATTGGACCAAGACATGCAAAAAAGTCAACCAATATACCTCCCTCACACCATGTACAAAAACTAACTCAAAATGGATAAAAGACCTGGACATAGGACCTGAAACCATAAAATACATAGAGGAAAATCTGGGCAAAACCCTTCATGAGTTACAATTCAGAAATCCATTTTGGACACATCTATAGATGGCAAAAGAATGAAGGAAAACATAGACAGCTGGGACTACATCAAACTAAAAAGCTTCTGTACAGCAAAAGAGACAACAGAAAAAACCAAAAAGAATCCCAACCGACTGGGAAAAACTTTTGCCCTCCATACAAGTGATAAGGGTCTGATAACAAAGATACACAAAGAACTCACACAACTTAACAAAAACAAAGCAAAAAACCCAGTTACAAAATGTGGAGAAGATCTAAAAAGACACTTCTCTAAAGAGGAAATACAAATGGCCAACAGGCACATGAAAAACTGTTCAATGTCACTAGCAATCAGGGAAATGAAAATCAAAACCACAATGAGGTACCACTTTGCACAGTAAGAATGGCCCACATCCAAAAAACAGACAACAGCAAGTGCTAGTGTGGATATGGAGAGAAAGGAACTCTTTTACCCTGCTGATGGGAATGTAAAATGGTTCAGCCACTATGGAAAGCAGTATGGAGAACCCTTAAACTAATGAAAATGGAACTGCCATTTTACCCAGCAATTGCTCTTCTGGGAATCTACCCAAAGGAGACCTCAATGTGGGTACAAAGGGACACCTGTGCTCAGATGTTTACTGCAGCACTATTTATAATTGCAAGGGCATGGAAACAACCCAAATGCCCCAGGACAGAGATTGAATGAAAAAGATGTGGTATATATACACAATGGAATATTACGCATCAACTAGAAATGACAAATTTGATGATGTTTTGTAACATGGATGTACCTAGAAGAAATCATATTGACAGAAACAAGTCAGAAGGAAAAAGACAGAAAACAAATGGTTTTACTAATATGTGGACAACCAAGTGAAAGTATACAACTAGGGGAGGGGACCAGCTGGAGTGGCCACAGAGGGGAGGTGATTCCCCCAGGGATCACAATGATATGAAATATATATGTAAAAATAAATTATTTAAATAATTTTAAAGATATCCAACCTTAAACAAAGAAGGAAATCCTTCAATATGAGATTGCATGATACCTTGAAGACATTATACTAAATGAAATAAGCTAGTCAGAATAGGACAATACTGCATGACTGTTTATATGAGGCATCTAAAATATTCAAACTCACAGAAGCAAAGAATAGAATTGTGGTTGCCAGGGGTTGGGGAAATGGAGAATTACTAATCAGTGGTATATAAAATTTCAGTTATATATAATAAATAATTTCTAGATACAATATAATGCAATTATAATATATGCAATATATGCAATATAATGCCTATAAACAAAATAATGTATCCTATACTTGAAATGTTGAAAATGCAGGTCTTATGCTGTAGTCTAGCCATAATAAAATTAAAAAAAAACAACAAACTAAAATCCAGTAGTGGAGCAGCAGTCAGATAAACTAAGAACAAAGTCTTGCATTGGGATTTATAGGCTTATCATAAGTACAATGGGATGATGAGAAGTCGTTGAAAGGGCTGAGGCAGAAAAATAAACAAATGGGGTTTGCATGTTGTGTAAGGACTGGGGAATAGGTTGAGAAGTTGGCAAAGAAGGCTAAGTGGCACTACTCCTTCTGGAGTAGTGAAAAAATTGTTCTGACATGTACTGCGGTAATGGGTGCCCAGCTCTGTGAGTCCCTAAAAGGTTCTGAGATGTTTACTTTTAATGGGAGTATTGCATGGTCTGTGAACTACATCTGTTATAAGATACAAAATGTGAAATGGCTTCAATGTGGCGAACACCATTAGTTGCAAGAGTATGTGAATGTGTCAGTGTAACAGTCACATCAGAATATAACAATATAACGATACGTGAAACTGAATTTGCCCAGTGGGTATGGGGGTGGGCAGTGACTACAGAAAAAGGGGTAGTGGACCAACTCCAGATATACTTTTGTGCTTATATTTATTTCTCAGATGGAGGGCAAGCTTCTCAGGACTAGAAGCTTTGGCCAAGCAAACACCACGGTCCTACTTTATTGAAGTAAAATCACCAAATTAAGTTTGTAATGTACTCGATGTGTATATTGTGGGAGGAGAAAGAAGAGATGAACTATCTAGGGAGGATAGCTGGGAGGATTAAGAGAGTCCTTCTCAAATAAAATGATTTAAAACAATTAAAAACAAACATAAAAAAGAGGAATCTGGAATCAGTCAGTGGAAAGGGAAAGAATCAGATGGTGAAGAGGGAGGGAAAGTAGGGAGGACAAGGAAAAGAAGTACTCCTGCTCCACTGTCATTTTTCCTTCTTTGTTTTTACTATTGGTAAAACTGCAACCTGGATATTCTGAGCTGCATTCACTTGTGATGGAGGCACAGGCCACCAAACTAACTGTACATCTAAATTCCCCGTGTTCTTTATTAAAACACAGATTGTGGCAGAGACGATGTTTTGTGTTCACTGAGCCATGTCATGTTCTTCTGGGAGAGTCAATAATACCGTGTTTTCTAGCCACGTATGGTGGATTGATTGCTGCAATGACCCTATTTATTCACATCTTCCTCTCTTCATGCCTGTTAGTAGCCATTCCCACACCAACGGTGGCTTATTCTATATATTTCTCATGGTTCCTGTAACAAATCCCTATAAACTTAGATCCCAAAGTGACACAAATTCATTATCCTACATTTCTGGAGTTTAGAAGTTCAGGATAGTTTTCACCTGGCTAAGAGCAGCTGTTGGCACACTGTTTTCCTTTTAGAGTTTCTAGGGAATGATTTATTTTCCTTTTCCAATTTTTATTCTTTGGCTCATGTCACTATCCACTTACTAAAGCTACTGTTATGCACTGTTCACCAGAAATTATGTGCTGGTCACCAGAAATAGGTGGTGATGCCATTTCTCTAGTTCTAATTCTTCTCCTTCCTTCTTTCCCATTCAAAGACTTTTGAGAACACATTGGACACACCTAGAGAGTCCATTAGCAACCTACTTATTTTAAGGTCAACTGACTAGCAAGCTTAATCTCCCTGCCATGTAGCAGAAGATTTTAACACACTTTACTGGTTAAGATAAGGACATCTTTAGAGAGTCATCAACCCAACCGCTACAATCTATCCTTCAGCCTCCAAAGACTCAAATCCTGCATAAAATACAGTCACCCTACCTCAGGTTTCTAAAAATATCAACTTATTCCCCTTGCCTTGGTGAATGAGCCAATAACAAACTTGAAACATCTATTATTTGATCTCCACACTGGGACAGGGTCTCTTAATGCTCCTAGAAGTCTGAGCTGCCATGGAACCAACTTGTGCTATTCTGCTGGATGGTAACAGATTCATAGCCATGTCATCTTGTTGTCCCACCCAAAAGCCAGCCACTTTGCTACTTAACATCATGTTATGATCATGTATAGTGATTAGTAAATAACTGTTTAACGCCAGGCAGAAAAAACCATGTAGAATGGTGTTTATCAGTATCTTCACAGTTCTTAGTTGCTGTATAGTTATTATTCTTTATCAATTACATTTACTGCTTCAAGTTGTAGAATCAGAATTTCTTCTATGAATTCAGTTTAAGGTCTGAAGTTTTGTTTTGTTTCCTTTTAATCCTCTTCAAGAGATGTTCCTGTTCTCTGCTTGCCTTTGAAAGAGCTCAGTGAAATAGCTCCAGACAGAAATGTATCTATCTCTCTATTAATTTCTGTAGAATCCAATCAGAAAGGCAACCTAGGCCTAATGTGAAGTTTACATGTTCTTATCTGCCTTCTGTGACAAGGAACATACCATCTACTAAGAATCACTTTCAAATTTAAAGTTCAGAGAAGATCTGTTGTAGAAACTTTTACTTACTGTAAGTCACATTCAATGAAAAATCATTCCTGATAACCTCCCATCCATTTCCCAACTTCTTTGTACCCAACTCCCTTTGCTCTCCCCACTCCATGGTTATTTAGTTCTCCTGAAACAGTAAGACTGTTTACCATGTACATAATATATCATTTAACCAAAGAGAAGGTACTCAGGGTAAACATTTTTATTTATAGGGTCTGCCCCCATTGTCTCCTACCAAATAATTAGTAGACTGACCCCTTTGTTGATATGTTAGCTCTCACATTAATGACTTGTCCACTTAACTAGCCAATGGCTGTAAATTTTATTCAAGGATGCTAATGAATAAAAAATATTATCGAAAACAATAATTAACCTTGAGTATAAAAGTATTAACCAGAGGCACATCAATCACTTTCCAAGCTTAGCAAACACTTAGAATGTATTAATTGCCCCGTAGGAGTAATGAAAGAACTTAGCAATTCTGTTTTAAACACAAGTAACAAAGGTTTGATCAAATCTGATGATTGTGGGTGAATGTTAGCCAAATGGGTGACATTAGATGTTCGGATCACACAGCTGGATGCTCTCTGAAAGGTGAATCTATAACATTTCCAAGCAGGCATTTCTCTAAAAGACAAATCAGGGATTAGCACCACCTGCCACAAATTGCCTCATCATTGCCTATTTGGGTTGATTCTTTCACATTTCATCTGGATTGTAATAACAAAGATAGTAACAATTTACGATGCTTTTTACAAAATTGCTTTTCAGACAGGTGATAAATGTGTGCACTGCTTCTGTAATACATGATTATACAGATTTTATTCCACTCTGGTCAATATTGTGTACTATTATACGTATAACAGCTATACTGAGGAATAATTAATCTATCATAAACGGCACACATTTCAAGTGCACAATCTATACACTCCTGAAGTCATCACCACATAACATGGTAGATAGCTCTATAATTCCTAAAATTTCCTGTGCTTCTTTGTAATTCCTCATTCCAAACCCCTGGCTTCTTGCTAGGGAACTCCTCATCTGTCTGTCACTATAGATTAGTTTGATTTTATTTAGAATTTTAGATAAATGAAGACAAACAGTGCTATTCACTCATAATTATTTTGAAGTTTTTTAACCTCCTACAGAAGTATCAATAGTTTTATCCTTTTTAATCACTGAGTAGTATTCCATTATGTGGGTAAATCACAGTTTGTTTATCCATGCAATTGCTGTTGTATATTTGGGTTGATTTGAGTTTTTGGCTATTGCAAACAGAGTTATGAACATTTGTATGGACATATGGTTTATTTCTCTTGGGTAAGTATCTATGGATCATATGGCATGAGCACTTTTAACTTTTTAAGAAATTGACAAACTGCTTTCCAAAGGAGTTCCACCATTTTACATTCCAAGCAAAAGTTTATGAGAGCTTCAGACTCTCCCAAATTTGACAGCATAAAATATGCTTATTTATACATACTAATTTTTCTGGGAGGTCTATAGCCTAAGTGTTTGCAGACAACATTGTTCCAGTATGTTGTGTTCATTTTACTTTCCATTTAAATTAATTATTAAGTTTTAACATTAAATAATTAATCTTTTGCCATTGTGTAACAAGTATCCATTTGATTAAAATTAAAAAAAATATATTTCCAGTTTTTTCCACTTCACAAAATAAATCTATTTCAGGGGAAAGATTTTCCTTCTACTCTTTTATCCTCAGTTGTCTTGATGCAGGTTTCTTCCCAAAGCCTTGCTTAGCTTTTGGAGTGCTTATTATGTAACTTAACTTTTACTTTTGCTGCCTGAGTTCTATTTTGGGGCTCCTTTGAAAGCCTACCCCAACTATTTGGACTAACTCTAGATCTTGGCATGTTTCTCTCTAGCCAAAAACAAGTTGATGGAAACATAATTACAGATTCCTGAGATTTTGGTCTGAGATTTTGATTGAGTACTTTTCAAATGGCTAAGAAAAGGCAAAATGAAGGGCTATGGATCCAATTCAGCAAAAAGAGGTCTTCTCTGGGTTTGAAACAAGTGAAACCTTTGCTAGTTACTGCTAAATTCTTACTGTTGTTGTGTTCTGCCCAGGTAAAATTGGGTAGAGGTGGGTGTTGGGAAAAGGGTGTTTAGTAGTAGTCTGTCTTATTTCATCAGCATCTTCTCATAAAGAGAAATTGAGAAAGACCTAGCCCGACAATACCAGATGGATGGATAGATAGATAGATAGATAGATAGATAGATAGATAGATAGATAGATAGATAGATAGATAGATGGACTGACAGACATGGCAGTTGTATCATTTGCTATAATACTACATATCTGATACATATATATGTGTGTATATAATTTGATAGCATTTGTTATTATTTGGTATATGTATTGTATGATAGGATATATGTCACAGGTAGAAACATTTCTATATTCTAAACAACAGCATTATCACACTTTAATAGGATATGTATATTAGGTCAGGAAACTATTTTTTTAATTTAATTTTATTTTTTTAAAATTTATTTATATATAAATTTCACATCTTTGCATTCCCAGGGATTTACTGCCCCCCCCTCCTTCCTCCACCCCCTTCCCTCCTGCCCATAGTTGTGTGCTTCAGTTTGGTGCTTAGCTTGTTTTGTCTTTTCCTCATGGCTTTTGTTTACTTTTTTTCATTATGTCCCATATATTAATGAAACCATTTGACTTCTGTCTTTCTCTTTTTGACTTTTTTCTGCTAGTATGATTCCTTCTAAGTACATCCATGTTGTCAAGAAGTCGTCTAATTTGTCATTCTTAATTGATGAGTAGTATTCCATCGTGTATAAATACCACATTTTTTTCAACCAGTCATCTGTTTTGGGACACTTGGGTTGCTTCCATGTTCTTGCAATTATAAATAGTGCTGCGGTAACATCCGAGCACGGTATCCCTTTGTACCCACATTGAGGTCTCTTTTGGGTAGATTCCCAAGAGAGCAATTGCTGAGTCAAATGGTAGTTTCATTTTCATTAATTTGAGGGTCTTCCACACAGCTTTCCATAGAGGTTGGACCAGTTTACATTCCCACCAGCAGTGTAAGAGTGTTCCTTTTTCTCCACATCCTCGTCAGCACTTGTTGTTGCCTGTTGTTTGCATGTGGGCCATTCTTACTGGTGTAAGGTGGTATCTCATTGTGGTTTTGATTTGCATTTCCCTTATTGTTAGTGATATTGAACAATTTTTCATGTGTCTGTTGGCCATTTGTATTTCCTCTTTGGAGGAGTGTCCTTATAGTCAACTAATCTTTGACAAAGGAGTGAAAAACTTACCTTGGAACAAAGATAGCCTCTTCAATAAATGGTGCTGGGAAAATTGGACTAAGACATGCAAAAAAAATGGACCAAGACAACTTCCTCACACCACGTACAAAAATCAACTCAAAATGGATAAAAGACTTAGAGGTCAGAATTGAAACCATAATATACATAGAGGAAAACTTGGGTAAAACCCTTCAGGAATTATAATTCAGAAATCCCTTTCTGGAAGCATCTACAGATGGCAAAAAAAATGAAGGAAAACAAACAGATGGGACTACATCAAACTAAAAAGCTTCTGTACAGCAAAAGAAACAACAGAAAAAACTAAAAGAAGCCCAACCGAATGGGAAAAATTTTTTACCCTCCACAGTAGTGATAAGAGTTTAATAACGAAGAGCCACAAAGAACTCACACAACTGAAAAAAAGCAAAATAAAAAGCCCAATCAAAAAATGGGGAGAAGAACTAAAAAGACACTTCTCAGGAAACTATTTTTCCTGAAGACTTGAAGGAGCCTTAAAACATTTTTGAAAGACCTGGAAGAATCATTGAGACCAATTATTCCATGGAACTATCATGTCTTATGTTGCAAGTGAGCTGAGTATTAGGATATTTATCATTCCATTTTAGGTTATAGCTTCAAGTGTAAATGTCTATCAACACTGGAATGAGTGGATCCATCAAAGACTATTCAGATAATGTAATAGAATAATAAAATGAAAGGCAAACATGATATTTTGCTACATGCAATGAATTTTCAACTATGATGGGCAAAATAAGTTAGATATGAAAAAACACGTGGTGTATGACTCTATATGAAGCTCATGAAACAAGCAGACTTATCCATTATATTTGAATGTGTTTGTTTAGGTGGTTGAACTATAAAGAAAAGTATCCAGGCATTGAGTTAGGATATTAGTCACTTGCTTAGGAGAAAGAGGGGATAGTGGTTGGGCAAGGGTGGACGGAAGGTTTCTGGGCACAGACTGAGGCAACATTTCTCTCTTTTTCTGACTCCTGCCCAAGATGACACCTCCAGTCCAATGACCTTTGACTTTCACACACTCTACTTAGGTCTCAACACCCCCAATAGCTAACTCAGATTTCCTTTAAGATGAAGTTTTGATGGTCCACCTTTACTCACCTGTTTCTCCAGCTGCCTCATTCTTGCTTTACCTCCTTTCCTACAGGTCTACAGGTGCTAACTGCTTCTGATAGGGGGCACCCCCTGCCCCCCCCCCCTGTGTGTCATGGTCCCCTATTTAAGATTGCAGATTTCAAGGAAGATATGCTAAAATGTGAGAATGACCTTAATTAGAATTTCTTTACAGAAAGATACAAGGGAAAGGAAGAAGTAAAAAAACAGGTTTTTTTTTTCTTTATAATGTAATAATTCAGGAACTGTTCCAGAAAGGTGGGAAAACAGAAAGGATATATAAAGAAGTTTGAAACAAAGATGGAGATTCGATGGGAATTCAGATTCAGGTTTGCTTTCTGGCATTTTGTGGGATGAAGATGTGAATCATGTGAGCTTGGCTGTGTGGCCTAGGCCTGGGGCCTGCAGGCTTTGGCGAACACAGGTTAGGAACATGTGTGTTAAAGGCAGTTAAGGAGTTTGCAGATTTGAACTCCATGTTGGAGTTTTTTCTGAGTTTGATTTGTGTCTGGAAGAGGCCATGCAAAAGTTAGTCCTGAAAAGAAAGTAAACTTTGCTGGTTCCAGTTCCATGGAGGATCTACTACCTGGAGTACAAGGAGAGGATGGCATGGAAGAGAAGGAGGAGCACGCCAAATGAAGATGTCTTCGAGCACCTGGAGATGAACTCTGACTGGCTGATTTTGGTGAGATGATCAGGACTGAGAGACTGAGGATTTTTGGACAGTCTGAGGAAAGGATTTTGGACAATGTTCAGAAAGGTTTTGGACAATGTTAAAGTAATCAGAGTTTTACATGTTTCTTTTGTAGTAATTAGGAAATCACTTTGTTAGAAATAAATTAGTAATAAATTAGTCCGCACTCTGAGAGTCTTGCTTTGACTTGGGATTTTGGTTGAGAAGGCTGGGGATGGTGGAAAGAACCCACAGAAGTTTAGAAGAGGGTAAATTGAGGCAAACTAGTCTAAAGTTTAAACTGTGTTTCTAAATTTTTCTTTTTAGTCCCGAGAGAGGGGGAGAGAGCTGAGAGAAGTTGGTAGCTGATTTTTGCATACCAATAGTAGGTGAACAGTGAAAATGCTAATGAGCTGTTTGTAGCCTGCTTCTTAGGGAGAAGCAGGCATAGGTGTGTCTAGTTCAAGGCAAAATGTCTTTTTTTTCCTTTTTCACCTGATTTCACTTCTAGCAGCTATGGCTAATGCAGTGGAAGTAGACCTGCTTGCCTGGACTGTGGGCCACCCAAAGACATCTCTGGGATTGTGGTCACACCTTCCTCCATGCTCCTTATTCCCAGAGACTGGACACTCAGCTAATATCCATAGTTTAATAGCCCCTGGGATGTGAGGAGTCACATCCCTCTATCCTTAAAATCTTTTCTCTGTTTTGTCAACTTGCTTTGATTCTAGGCAGCTGATGCTTTTCACTTAGATGTCTTAAGGGACAAACAACTTTGGAGACACATCAGGTAGTGTTAAAGTACCAATCTGGGATTCCAACAGTAACAGCACACGGGTGATGCAAAGGCAAGAGGCATTTATTTTTTGACTTAAGTCAGGGTCCAGCACTGACCTGGATCACCGACGCAGTGGCTACATTAGGGCGAGTGAGGACCATGAGCCCCTACGCAGTTCTCTTTTATCCCTTAGTGAGGGACTTGGGGATACTTGAACCATTTTGGTAGACTAGTAAGGGCCTAAGAGATAAGAGTCTTATCTAGCTAGTGAGGGCCTTTGCCACATAAGGGGATTTTGCTGGCTGATGGGCCAATGATGCCATATAAGGTTGGCTCACCTACCCCTTTCCATAGAATTCTAACATTTTTTCCAAAAAAAAAATGGCTGCTTGATATCCGCTAACAAAATGGTTATTGTTTGATATTTAACAGTAGAGTGATGGGGGGGGGAATCACACTAAATTGATTAATTGGTATTAAATGAAAAATAACAACCATCTCTATCCCCAAAGTGAACGTTCATAGTTATGTCCTGTTTTAAAAAATGATCCGTCATTCTTTAAAAAGGCACATTAATTAAAGGTGACTTGATAGACTGGAAACAAATGTTCATTGATTTCTGATTGCATGGCAGACATTGCATTAAACTCATGTGCAATCCCACTCTAAGGAATCCCAGTTGTTATGTTACAGGTGAGGAAACTGAGGCCCAGTAAAGGCCTATGACTTAGTATGCTCATGCAAATAATGACTGAGAGAACAGGGGTTAAAGCTGCTGGGCTTAACTCCAAAACAAAGACTCCTTCCACAACCTTGTGGTATAGGGGTTATGGACAGGATGATAGATAGGGCAGACCTAGCAAAATAAATATGTTACATTGTAAACTCAGACAAGTCAGATATTTGTCAAAGCAAATGAATTCTAACTTGAGGGGGGAACAGGAGTGTCTTCCTGCCTGTTACATCCCTACTACCCTTGAGTGAACAAAGCAATTATTGGTCCAGGCAAAATCATGGTCTGGATAACTCATTAGCTCTTATTTGTTTAAAGTCTGATGGTGTATGACAAAAGGATTTGTTCCAGATGTCAAAGCAGCACAATAGGGTTTAACAGCCTATGCATTAGAATGGCTCAGGGCAGGAAATGATGGGAGGTCACCCAGGCTGAGAAGCTGGTCAGAGCCAGTTCAACATCCCCAAAAAACCTCACCTCAGGGAAGCCTCTTTCTGTCCCACTTCATTCATAAATTCTTGGCTCTCAACTTTGAATGTTAATGCCTTTTCCATTCTCTGAATTTAACAGTACTTGAAAGGATTATTGAGACAAATTCCTTTTGGGGTTTGGTGCTGGCAAATATTTAATCTGAAAATATATATATATATATATATATATTCACATATTCTAAATGTGTTTGCCTTTTTTCTGTTTATCAGGAAGCTCAAAATTCAATTTCCTACTGAAGAGCATATGTCTGCTTAGCCTAACTTTCTCATTCAATTAGACACCCACTCTGTCACCTACCTTGTTCAATCACAATTAAAATGGTACTCCATTATGTGTATCCATCTTTATCTACATCTTTATCTCTACTTTATCTGGTTTTGTTTTCTCCTTAGCAATGAAGAATACCTGTTTATAAGTTAATTATCTATCTTGCAAGAGGAGAAATGTAAATTACATGTCAGCACAGATATCATCCATCCATTCACTGTTGTATCCTTGGAACTGAGAACAGTGCCATAAAGATTATAGATTCATAAGAAAAACTTGGAGAACTGAATTGAATAAAATGAATTCCCACTAAAAATACATGAGGTGGAAAGGCCAATAAATTTCATTTCCATTAAGTTTTAGATGGAAGGAAGGGAAGGCAAGTTTTGGGTAACATATAAGTAATCATGAGTTCAAATTCTTCCAACAATGTTCTATGGGAGTCCATTCACCATTAAATCACCTCAAACTACCCACGTATTCTACGTCCATAGTCATTGTGAAGATGGATATAACTCTCCAAAGTTCCTGGAAGCCCAACTTCCCAAGCCTTCTTTGTTTCTCTCTCTGAGTCCAGGGTAGCTGAAGAGGATCCTTTGGCAGCTATTAGAATGTTTCTGGTATTGCTCCAACAATGTCCCTTATATCTCTCCTGCTTTATATCTTGCTTATATGATGAATAGCTTTTTGATTTCCAGTTTTCTCCACCATTTCTCACATTTTGCTCAAACGTGTTTGTGTGGAATATCCCATTAACTATGTTTTCAGATGATTAATGCTCCCAAGGGAAACCTGCTATTTTCTATGAATAAGTGGCTACCTATATTAAAGAAATCAGGAGATGTTGGAACCAGGGAACCATCTATAACTTACCTTTATTAATTGTTTTTTGCTTTTGACCTGGTACATAACTTCAACTCTCTTTTCCTTTCTAGCATACACATGGTTCAGGCATTTTTTCACTTCCAAACCCCTGGCTATTACTCTGAGAAGATTCAGAATAGCACTGAATGCAACTCATTTTAATGTTTCAGAATTCTGAGGTGGTCATAACTAGTAGAACCCATCACTAATAATAAATAAAAAAAATACTTGAACTTACTGTGTTACATATACACACACACACACACATCACTCCTTTATTCTTGCTATCTTTTCCTGCCACCTATGAATACTGTTTTCCTGAAAATATTGAGAGATCTTCAGAGACTGAAATACTTATATATATATTTTTTCTGTTTTTTAAAAAAACTTAGAGCAAAGCCTCCTATGCAGCAATAATCAATACATAGTGATTGGGAATAAGTTAAACTTACTCATTATCTCTTGGAAGTTAACTTAGAAAAATGGGGCAAAAGTAATTTTACCTGAGGGTGAAATCCCTGAAAATGTCTACCCCACCCACTGAGAGATTCTCTGACTTTTGGATTCAGTCCTTTTGGTGGTGCCTGTGTGCTTGGTCTTATCTGCTTGGGTTATCCCTTCATTTATAGAAACTGGTACAAGTTGCCTTAATGAAGATATACTTCTATATACCCCAAACCAGCCTCCAAGTCAGGAAGTACACATCTTTACAATGCGGACACCAGTGCATAAACCCCGTGTCAAATCTTGCCATTTGTCTTATCTATGTCTCTTCTTATGATTCCTAATGCCAACAGGAACATGAACTGTAATTTCAACTCATGTCCACTCATCTCCTCTAACCTGGAACATCTCCATGTCTTTCCAGTCTTTCATGTTCTTGATGATTTTAAATAGAACAGAGCACACAAACCATCAGTTGGCCCTCAGCATGGGTCTATCAGATGTTTCTGCTCGGGACCAGAGACTGGTGCATGTTCCTAGTAGGGGTAGCACTGAAAGATACTGCTTGCTTCTCAGTCAAGAGCCCCTGATGTTGACCGAGCCCCAGAAGTGTCAACCTTGATTGCCACGCTGGTATTTGCCATTTTTTTTCTCTACAATGTATCATTTTCTCCTTTATAACTAGCTATTATTTTGTCAGATTATTCTTCAAGATCAGTTGATATAAGTTGCATCATCAAACTCTCACGTATCTTTGTATACTTGAATCAATATCTGCCTGAACTATGGCTACTGGTCCTTAATTGTATACAACAACCACTAGGATGATTCTCAAATGTTGATTTTTTTAAATAACACAATTCCTTTAAAAGTTGTTTGAATTTTACTGTAAGGTAGAGCATTCCCTTTGATTGTTCATTGTATTTGCATAAACCCAGAAATTCAGAACCAGAAATTCTTAATGTAATCTGCAATACTCAGTTTTGAAACTACACTTTGTTTTTTTTTTTTTTAGCTTAGTCCCACGGTTAGGTTGTGTCAATGTTTACAGTCAGTCTGTTTACTGTAGTGTTACTATTCATTTCTTGGTTGGATGAAGTTTATTATCTAGTATTTCTTTAACAAGACCCAGTGGGATTTATATTCTCTAAATTCTTGTACTGGTTTTATTTTCTTCCTCTGTGATAACTTTATTGAGTTATAATTCACATACCATTTTGTCCATCCATTTAAATTGTACAATTCAGTGACTCTTGCTACATTCACAATGTTGTACAGCTATTCCCACAACCAGTTTAAGGACATTCTTATCAGCCCCCAAAAGAACCTGTATGGTAGCACGTGCTTGTTGTCCAAGTGCTGGGAGGCAAGAGGCTTGGGATCATTTGAGTGCGTGGGTTCGAGGCTTCTCTGGGCAACATAGTGAGACCTAGTCTTGAAAAAGCATCTGGGTGCCATGACAGGTACCTGTAATCCCAGCTACCTGGGAGGCTGAGGCTGGGGATCACTTGAGTCCGGATACCCTGGGCAACCTGAGTCTGCGGTACCCTGGGCAACATAATGAGACCTACTCTCCAAAAAACCAACCAAACAAACAAAAAAACCCACCTGATAGCTAGGAGTTGTCAGTCTCCATTCTTCCCCCTAGCCTTCAGAGCAGCAATTGATGTATTTCTATCTGAATAGATTTGCTTATTCTGGATATTTCACATAAGTAGAATCATGCAATATGTGTGGCTCTTTGTGATTAGCTTTGTTCACACCGCATGTTGGTGCCAAAATTTACTCATGTTGTAATATGTATTAGAATTTCACCCCCTTCAAGCTGACTGATACTCTGCTGCATGGGCATACCACATTCTGTTCATCCATTCTTTCGCTGGTGGATATTTGAGTTGTTTCCATGTTTTCTATTATGAAAAATACTGCTATGAACATCCATGTACAAAGTTCTGAGTAGACACACATTTTCATTTATCTTGGGTAGGAAAGAAATGGCTGGGTCATAAGATAATTATATCTCTAACAAACTGTTTTTCAAGCAGCTGTATACCAGTTTACATTTCTGCCAGCAATACATAAGAGTTCTAATTTCTCCACACTCTCAATAACACTTATTATCTATCTTTTTTATTATTGTATCCTAGTGACTGTGAAGTGGTATCTCATTGTGGTTTTGATTTGTAGTTCCCCGATGGCTAATGATGTTGAGTATTTGTGTGTGTGTATATGTGTGTGCACTTGCTGTTAATAAATATATCTTCTTTGGATAGTATCTATACATATCTTTTGCCTGTTTTTAAATTGGTTTATTCATTTTTTTATTATTGTATTGTTAGCATTATATAAATATTCTGGATCTAATCCCTTTGTTAGATATATAATTTGCAAATATTTTCTCCATGGATGGGTTGTCTTTGCATTCTCAAGGTGATTTCCTTTGATGCATAGACATTTTTGATTTGGAGGAAGTCCTATCCATCTGATTTTCATTTTGGTATTTGTGTTTTTGGTGTCATATCTAAGAAATTATTGCTTGATCCAAGGGCATGAAATTTACCTCTGTTTTATTCTAAGAGTTTTATAATTTTAGCTGTTATCTTTATGTTTTTGATTCATTTAGAGGCAATTTTTATATGTGCTAAGAGATAGAGGTCAACTTCCCTTTCCTTTTTTTCTTTTTTGCATGCATATCCTGTTCTCCAAGCACCATTTGTTCACAAGATGCTCTTTCTTCAATTGAACTGTCTTGCTACTACTGTCAAAAATCAGTTAAATGTCAACATGAGGGTATATTACTAGATTTTCCCTACAACATCTGTATATAGTCATATCTCTCCTTATGCCAGTGATAAAATAGAGTTCCTTTGCCTTAATACTTTGATGAAAGTTCTACTGGGTCACTGTTTCTTACCTTGAAGATTTTGGGATGTATCTCTACTATCATTGATACTAAATATGGGAAAAATTAAAGCCTGTTCAAAATAATTTTTATGCTTGGAGCCAACTTAATATTCTAATTCATTGTTTCTTCACTTATAATGTTTACTAGTTCTTAGGATGTATCTTAGTGCTAATAGTTCCATTTCATCCAGAGAACCTGGTGTGCTTTCATTATGGAGATTTAATTTATATTTTCTGGAAAATGTCCCTCGGGGACAGAAATTATGATAATCTGTGCTCTGTTAACTTAATTCACAGACATGTATAGATGGAGAGAGAGATGATAAGATTTATGATATGATAGAGATTTATAATCATTACTATGAATTTGTAGAATGTATGTATATGAATATATATGTTAGATCTTTATGTTTCATTTCACTTGATTTTATCACCTTTTCCTCCATATTAATGCTGTGCTTTCAACCATGCTTATTCTCCTTTGGCCTGTGACTTGCATTTCTCAAAAAATTATTTTTTCTCTTTTATTATTTTCATATTCATATCTTTCTGCTTGTTTATGTTTCATCTTATCCTATGTTGTTGCCATATGTTTTCCCTATGCTTTAATTTCTGCCTTGAGTTTTAGTTTTTTTAATGTTTCATTAAAATGTTCTTCCATGGATGAAATGATAAGGGTAACTTGCCTCTGTTCAAAAACTATTTTTCCTCTGCATTTCTCATTTCTCATTTTTTCTTCCTTCCTTCCTTCCTTCCTTCCTTCCTTCCTTCCTTCCTTCCTTCCTTCCTTCCTTCCTTCCTTCCTTCCTTCTTTCCTTCCTTTTTCCTTCTTGTACAGTTTTCTGTCTTGGTCCCTTTGTGCAGTGAGTTCTTTCTGGTTGTACAATTTGTGTGAGGATTTTGTGTTGGAAAGGACAAGGATTATCCTGTGAAGTTACTCATGACCCTTTGGTGTCCTCGTGACAGATCCTGACTCTCCCAGCCAAGCTGAGTACTCCCCCTGTAGTTCTTCTGCCTACTGTCTACTGATGACTGCTTCCTGCAATTAGATGCACCTGTCCTAGTGTTGTTCATTTTTAAGTGTTCATAAGCATATGCAGGAAAAGAATTTAACAAAATAGCATCTGTGGTTCTCTCTGGGGTGCTGTGCCATGTGATGCTTCTATTTTGTTCTTTATACTTTTCTAGTTTTGTTTTTAATAAAAATGCATATTATCTCTATAATTGTAAAGGGAAAGCATTTTATTTAAAGGTTCATATGGCTCTAGTCCCATGGAGGCAGACTTGAGGAAGTAGGAAAGCTGCTTCTCTAAGCTGGTACCTTTGAAATACCCCAGAATAACATCTAATAATGGGTCAATTGAGGGAGTCACAGGGCTTGACACTGGCAAGGAAAAGTTAGTCACTAAAGTTAAGTAAATCACCACCTACGCAAGAATGAAAAATCCTGAAGGCTGGACGGAAGGAAACCCTATATCTCCTGATTACTATTACAACCATCCTACTTCCCAAATAAGAAGCTGAAGCTCTGCAAGGCTACTAGATTGTTCCAGGTCTCTCCATTGTGAAATGTTGATTTAATTCTGCTTCTCTAATTCCACATCCCAAGGCCTTGCCTCTCCTTCCTGCCTCCATATTAGTGCTTCAGCTGGGGTGACTTGGTGTATGGTGATGCTATTAACCAAGAGAGGGAATGCTGGGAAGGGGAGAGGAGGCAGCTTGTAGGGAGAGATAATGAGCTCTGTTTTGGATATGATGAGTTATTGTGTGTGACTCTTGCAACTCCACTGTTGGTATAACATGGAAGCAGAGGCAGTATTTTATGTGAAAGCCCACTGTTCCTGTCACCTCGTACCTGTCAATCAAGTGAGGAAAGAAAATAATTTTTCTAGAACCCTGCTGGTGGCTGTCTTTCTCCCAGAATGAAACCACCTAGTGCAGATGACACTGGGATCTCAAGGAGACGGGGCTCTGACAGCATTTGCTCTGAGTCACCCACAGGCCGAAAAGCATAAGGAGCATCTCTTGACATCAGGATTGCTTCTAGGCATCCTTCCTGCCCCGGGTCCTTGAACGAGGGCATTCTAGACACCTTCTGGCTAGTAGGTTGGGGTCAGCAATGACAGCCTTAATGAATTATCCTTGAACTTCAGAGATCTGCTTTCCCCATTGTGATCCTAAGCAATCAGACTCAGAGGAGTTTCCCTGGACCAAGCTTTTCCCTTCAGACTCTCAGTATTGCATTAGGAACCATTCTCTGCTTTTATGGGTGAACCAGTTTGCCAAGAGTGTCAGTGAAGGTTCCAACAACAGCAACAGTGAAACAAGAGAAATACACCCAGCTAAATGAAGGCAACACACATGTGATAAATTTCTTGCACAATAAGCAGTTGTTGAATTTCAAAACTACTTTTCAAGTGTATCTGTACAAAAAGAAACGAGAGAGTATAATTGCTCTGTGACTGCTATGTTCATGTTTTTCTTCATATGTCAGATTTGGATTCAAATTTACACTTACTAGTTCCATGTCCTTGGTTATGTAAGTTAGACTCTGAACCTCCATCTTCTCACATATAAAATGGGCATAATGAATTCAGTTTTATGACTTTATGATGAGGATTTGATTCAATGAGATATTGTTTGGAAAACATTTAGCATAGAATGTAAAACATAACTAGTTCAAAATAAATAGCCGCCACATCACTATGCCTTTGCAAATATTTACACAATATTCATGCAACGCCTTATAAAAAATCTGGACTATCCATAGCTCCAATATGGCAGCTCATAAGCTATGACCACCATGGTGCCTTTTGATGTTTTCTTAGGCACCCTTTCATAGTAGTGCAGAAAAAAAATCCTGCCCTAGCATTTATGCAACTAGATCTCATTATCAACATACAGCAGTGACAATGAAGAGCAGTTATGAATTGATTCTAGATGGCAAATAGAAGAAAGCAAATAACACTTTTTGTTTTGTGTATAAACTTGTCACCAGCATCTACTATGTAAGAGTCTCTTAATATATAAGTTTAGACTGAATAAGACAATCACTTCTTATAAGTCAGGCACCATGTAAGGAGCTTTGCAGACTTTGGTTCCTATAATTCTCCTCTTCACCCTTGAAGACTAACTGATGCTTCTATCAGTCAGGCTGAGTTAGATTATGTCATGATAACAAACATTCCTTCCAAGCTAAGCTGCTTATCTCAACAACTTCTTGCTCAGTCACACTACATGTGTAATTGGTGTTGAGCTGTCAGTTTTGCTCCCAGGTTTCCTCACTCCAGGATCCAGGTAATTGAGCAACCACTGAGAGTCATGGAGAAAGAGCAGAGTGAATGGCAAAATGTTGTTATCTCCTATCTAGATATAACAAGGGTCTCTTGTGTTCATTCTATTGGCCATGCATGTCACTGATCACAGCTAGTATCAGAAGGGGTGTGGTGGGGTAGTGAAGCCCTATCAGGTGCATCAGAAAAGACATGAACCTTTTGAAAACCTCCCTTGCTTCTTCACAAGGGAAACAAACTCTTGGTTAAGTAACTTTGCCAGGTGTCTAGCCAATAACTTAAGGGCTATCTGACTCCAGAGTACATTACTTCCAATTTGTCTTTATGGTCTACTTGTTTCTTATGTCTTTATGGAGCCAAATATTTGGTCTCTGTAGGAGATCTGCTTTTCCCTAGATATAAACTGAATAAATATAACCAGCTTGCAATTTTTTATAAAAGTCAAATCCCAGCAAAGCAACTCTTAAGCAGAGGGGCTCTCTCCAGAACTACAGGAACAACTAGTTTGCAAGGCCTTGGGTGATGCCAAGAAGCCAATCTTAGTCATTCAGATGTGGCACAGATTTCCCAGTGGCAGAACTCAAGTGCCAAATGATGTCAGGATTTGTTGTGGAACTGCCCTTGCAATCATCCCACTGGTAATCCAAATCTAAGCCTGCTTTTCCAAATGGCTCACTGCCCCAGTTTTCTGAGCAATTGCTGCTGTACAAAAACAAAATGCAAATCTTGTTACCAATGCTCTGATTTCAGACAACTCTAAGAAATATAAATGTGAAGGAGGAAGAAAAACTGAAAAGTTCTTTTTCTTTCTAAAACAAATCACTTAGTAGCTTATTGCCCATTAATTGACATTTCTAAATAGCATAGTTATTTAAAAGCGAACTTTAAAAAATTTTTCAATCATACTTCTTCAGTTTTGGAGTTAATGTCCTGATTATATTCAGTCAATGGACTATGAAAAGGTGCTCACAATATATAGGTCTTGAATTATTAGTTTCAGCATCCTCAGACACTGAAACTTCATCTGAACCACTTTCATGAATCTCAGTGTCACCAGTGTTTTTGTCTTTCTCTCTTCCCTGGTTTCCTTATTGATGTGCTAAAGGAAAGTCAAATGGTTACTAGTCAGATAAAAGCAGATGGAAAAGGTAGAGAAGAAACATATGCCCTTCAAAGACTTAATTTAGTGGCTCTTAACTAGCATACGAATCAGCATCATTTGCATAGCTTTTTATAGATCTCTATCTGCCCAGGACTCATGCCAAACCATTGAATCAGAACTCCAGGTTGGGAACCTGGAACATGTTTATCATTTAAAAAAGTCCAAGAATGTCCCTTTCAGTTGGATAATCACTGATCGAGATCATCAACCATAGTGTAACTGAATCATATCCTTTTCTGCCCACCTCCCCTTCCCCTCTGACTTTATATGTATAATCTCATCAAATGAACAGTGCATTTGTAGACATTATGTTGAGGTTAGAATACACTTATTCTGCTAGATCCTACAGTCTGTAGATATTAATTAAAGACATTTCAATATTTGTTCCTAAGTTTGCTGGCATAATAACCCTCACTTGTCAAGCAGTTGACTTTTCTACTCTCCCAAAAGGCTGAGAGTGAGGGAGTCTTTTGACTAGTCATTGTGTGAATAAATGTGAAAAGTCCAGGTTTTTACAACTAGGAAGCAGAGCATCTCCATGTGGAGACACAAGCCCTAACTTTCAGTTCATTCTTGGGGTTCTCCTATTCTAATAACAGTGAAAAGTGACCCCATTCTTTGAAGGCACCACAGTCTTCCACATTTCTCCAAATTCTAGCCCAAGTGTGGATTCAAGCTCCATCCTTGACTTCCCTTTGAAAAATAATATGGAAACATTATGGATTCATAAAAGGTAAATCAAGGAGTACAATTCAAAAGCCATAGCTTTCTGCTGCCTTCACCCTCTTGGTTCCCATTGTGACTTGTATGCAGACTTGTATGCAGACAGGTAGGTGGTAATTACACAACAATTCTATTTCATCTCTCCTTGTACCTTTCTACCTTCTGAACTGCAGCATGTGCAGGCAAAGCTGGTATGGAAATGTCCAAAGTTCTTGGAGTATCTTTTGCTTCTTCCAGAAGCTTCTAAACCATAATGTGAGGTATGTTATCTGCACCTGGCCATGCAATCTTCAGGGCAACTCTGTGGATGTCATTTGTCATGAAGCAGCTGTGAACATGGAAGGACACTGAGCTTAGAATCCCAGACATAGTTCAAATGTTGGCTCTAATGCTGGCTCTGTCATCTCTTAATGCTGCATCTCAGCTCTGCTTTTTCTAGAACCTTGAAGACTTGGTCTGAGGATTAAATGAAGTTTCACATGGGAAAACCCTCTGCACAGAGCTTGTCATGTTATAGACACTCTTTAGATAATTGTTGATCTCTGTAAGTTTCTTTTTACAACAAATTAATAACTGACAGCAGTTCTTGAATAGAATGCAGTGACTGTGAGTTGATGGACAATCATTTCTCAAATTATCTGAAGTCCAGGAAATATGAAATTGGTAGTGTTAAGTGCAATTGCAATGAGAAAACTTAAGATCTAAACTATTTCAGAATACCTGCATGATCCTATTTTTTAACTAGAAAAAGGGGTTTGAAAGGTCTGTCTTTACCATCCCTTTTACCCCCTTTTTCCTGGTAGTCAGGCTACATCCACATTCTTCTACTTAACATTTTCTTTTTTGTGTTAAAAGGTTTGTTGAGTGAACCGCTGAAAATTTTAAGGCAACCCTGGAAACACCTGAGTGGGCAAAGCACAGCTTTGCTAACAGAGGGTATTAAAAGGATAAATTGTTGTGGACTGAAAGAGATAAAATTCTATGTGATTGTAAAGGGAGAGTGGCCAGGGGAAGGTATTTGAACATTCCTGCAGAGCAGGCAGCTTTTCAGGCTCTGCCAGGCAACTCACACAAGCTTTCCAATTGAGAGAGCTAGTGCTCTTATCCTGCTGTCCCTAAAAAATGGTCCTGATGTAAACGGGTTAACCCTTTTGCTACCATGAGCTCCTGCTTAGGAGTCAATCAATACTCCTCTGAAGCAACTGCCAACCCCCGTATCCAGAGCCAGTGACATGGTTTGGAGCCCTTCTTGGTCTAATTGCTTGTTCCCCTGGAGCCTCACCAACTTCTTGGCATCCCTCTTCTGCCTTTGATACAGCAACATGGCAGAAGTTCGCAGGGTGGGGTGTTCACAAGGAGGGGTGTCCATAGACACTACCGTAGCCTTCTCTGAGTCTGAGGTTCAGGCCCACCCCTAGTCTTCTCTGAATCTGAGGTTCAGGCCCCACTCCTAGTCGTGGGCCTTCATTTTTATGTTGATAATCCCTTGTGAAAGTGCTGGGAGGTAAGAGGCTTGGGGATTCGAGACTACCCCACTACCCCAGGCAATATGGCAAGACCTCGTTCTCGAAAAAGCAGCCAGGTGCTGTGGCAGGTTCCTGTAATCCCAGCTACCTGGGAGGCTGAGGCTGGGAATCGCTTGAGTCCGTGGTCCCCAGGGCAACAAAGCGAGACCTAGTCTCAAAAACAAACAACAACAACAACAACAACAACAACAAAAAACCCTTGAAAGTAGCTGTTTCTACTTATTCCCATTATGCTGACACCATTTCAGGAGGTAGCCATGTTCCAGACTCTGTATTCTAAGTTTGTGTTTGTTACCACATTGGATTCTTAAACTAGGAGTTACAAACGGTTTCCATAAAGAAACAGATAGTAACTCTTTCACATTTTAATAGCTATTTTAGTGGCTCTGTCACTGCTCAGCTCTGCCACTGTAGCATAAAAAGAACCATAGACAATATGTAAACAAATGAGCCTGACTGCATCCCAATAAAATTTTATAGACAAAATGCCATCATATGGGCTTGGCTGCCCGTTTGATGTAAGTTTCCAGTAAAACTTTATTTGGACAAAAAGGTAGTGGCCTGGGTACACCTGCACACCAGAGTTTGCTGACTCCCAAGTTAAGCAAATCTTTGAAGTGTGTGATTAGTACTCATTTTACAGGAGAGAAGATAAAGCCTGGAGAAAAGAAAATGTAATTTTCTAAAGATCAGACAGGTTGTAAGTGGCCATGCTCAGTGTGTCCTATACATGGACACTGTGGAGATGCCTACAAACAATAAAGATGGAACTTTAGGAAGAGAACGAAGACAGGCCCCATTCTCATCTTCATGATTCTGCATGTGCCCTGGCTTTCCATCAGCTCTATCCCAGAGGCCCCGGTGACCCTGTGGGTTGGAATCCTGCTTGGGTACCTGGTACACTGGCTCCTCCGACATGGGCATTGCATCACGGCCAAGTCCATTCTGCCCTGGAATGCATCTTTCAGAAGGGTTCTGGATAAAGCTAGGAGAACAGGCACAGAATGAGAAACTCTGGATAAAGACAATAGCTGCTTCTTACTTCACCAGAAATTTAAACAGTATTTTCAGCACATGCATTAATGTTATTTACTAATCGAATAAATTACCAAGTGTGTGTGCTCACATATGTGGTGTGTGTGCCAGATGGATGGTGTAGATCCTGGAAATACACTGTGGATGGGTGAGAAGGATTGACTCTGTGCCTGCCTTGCTGAATGACCGTTCAGACTGGGTGTGACGGACTACATTTTGCTTAGGTCTATGAGATTGATTTCTTTGTGTTATGATTGACCCACACAACCTGAGGTAGGTATCATTAACCCCCATTTTAAAGCTGTTGCAAATTCTCGTGGAAGGTCACAGGGTGACAACTTTGGGGGTTGAACTAAGTCTTAGACTTGGGGCCTCTGACTCGTGACTCGGTACCCTTTCCACCATCCCTTCCTGTCCTGCTGGTTTGGAGTCACGTTCTGCTCCTTTTTTGCTCCAGCACCTTCAGCTGGCAGCATCTTTGCCCAAACTTTATGTAACCTGGCTCCTTGCCAGGCCCTCTGGCAGCTGTCCCAGTTCTCATTTTCTATCTGTGCAGCATCTCCCAGGTTCCCTTCTTAAGCTCTTATCCTTCTTTGGCAGTCAAATGCCCTCTATTTTATTTTCTCCCCAGGGCACACTCATAGGATGGAGAAAAGCCGAGAGATTGTTCACTTTCTTAACAGGAGCTGCTTTCAATTCAGCCACAGCTGCTACACGTTTCAGAAGTGAGATGGATCCCAAGACAGATGGTTCAGCAGCGACTATTTTAAGCCCCAGAGTCACAAGAACAGATCCAAAATAACTCAGTCCAGCAGGGGTCAAATGCAGAGCAGAGCTGCTGGCTTTAGAGAATGCCTGACCCCAGATCTTTGGAGTCATGATGTGAGTCAGCTCTGCTGTTTTCTAGTTAATAAGACTTCCTTGGTGCATTTTCTGTGCTGAAGTTTCTGGACTGACTTGGCCCCTTGCTTAGCTGCAGGTCTCAAAAAAAAAAAAATCTCCCTCTGATGGTCAGAGCTCTTATTTGAGTATTTGTTACTGCTACCAAGATTGGTGCCAGGGGAAACCCTACTCCCCTGTGTATCAGTCAGCTAGATGCAACAATAACACAGTGAAAGAAAATACCTCAAACTCAGTGGTTTAGAACAGCGATCATTTATTCCTTTTCATGTCCCTCAACTTGAAAGTGCCTTGGCATAGCCTCTAGGCTTCAGGTTGTGGATTTGCTCTTGCTGCTCCACTCAACTTGTACCCCCTTAGATGTTTGGAAACTGTCTTGCATTTCTTCTACAAAAAACTTATTGTAAGTGGTCAAAAGCATCATTTAGGGATTTGGTGGTCTACATTCTAGTGTGAACTATGGCAGGTGGTCAGAATAATGGTCCTTCAAAGATGTCCACAATTTAGTCCCAGAGCCTCTGAATATATTAGATAACTTGCCAAAAAGGAATTGAGGGTAAAGATAAAGGAACTGAAGTTTTCTAATCAGATCACCTTGAGATAAAGAGATTATACTGGATCACCTGAATGGGCCCAAAAATAAGAGTTGGGTTGCTCCAATTGTTAGACTATAAAGGTTCCTCATGGGGAAGAAGTATGCAGAAATATCAGTGTCAGAATGATGTTACAAGAAAAAGACGAACTGTTGCTGAATTTGAAGACAGAAAATTGCTGTGAGTCAAGGAATGTGAGTGGCTCTAGAAAGCGAAAAAGACAAAAAAGTTATTTTTTAGGTTCTCCAAAATGAACACATGCCTACTGACACCTTGATTTTATGGACTTATGACCTTTCAACTGCAAAAGGATAATTCTGTATCATTTTCAGCTATTGTGCTGTTATGACTTTAATTTGTTACAGCAGCAATAGGAAACAAACACACCTGTTTACTAACCTAGATTACTTTGTAATCTTTAAGACCAAGGAAGTTGAACTAGGAACAAGGAAGTTGTTGAACAAGGAAGTTGAACTTCAAATCTTTTTTCCACTTCTAATTGTCTCTCACTAGAAATTTTCCATTTTTTAGTTAAGCAGGCAAACAGAGTTAATGGTTAGACTAGAGACTCTGGTCAACAAGTATTACCTTGAATCCCTCAGTTCCCTCTGATTCTGTTTGCTCATTCTGTGCCTGTTCTCCTAGCTTTAAGTCACCAATTAAGATACATATTTTAAAAGTCACCACTCACTTTCTTACTTGCATTCAACAACATTCAGTTGTTCAACTACGTCTTTCTGCCGAGAGAGATGCAGAAGTAGGTAAGCACCAGAAATGGAAGCTCGTTTGATTTGTTGTCTGCTCATGAAAAGCTCTCAGCTACCCTACCCAGCATTAAAACATTGACCCCAGCAAACCTTGTGTGGTAGACTGTAAAACTACCCATGATATTTTACAACCTCTCCATCAAAGGACCAAGTCCATTTTTCTACACTTTGAATTCAGGTTGATCTTTTTATTTGCTTAAAACATGATCGGAATGATGCCATCCATGTTGCAATCCTAAGTCCCAAAGCTTTTACTCTTGCAGTTCTGGGAAATCTTACAACCACCACTTTGAAGTTGCCCAGGGTTAACCTGCTGGATAACGAGGATATGGAGTCCAGTCACTGTATCCACCCAACCAAGAACCAACCAACCACCCGTTACCAGTGTGAAGCCCTCCATTACCTGCCCACCACAAACACTCCAGCCCAGTTCACAGCATCCAAAATGCCCAGCTGAGCACCACACAAACTGCCCATCCTATGAGCTAGAAATGGGGGAGGTTTTAGCTCCTAATTTGGGGGATATTTCTTAGGCAGCCAAAGCTAAGGGATATACCTTGCCACAGCAAAGAGAAACTAGAAACTTGTGGGATGCTGTTTTTAGCAGTCTCAAAAAGAATCATTTTATAATTTAAGTCCTAGGGCTTTGATGATGATTATTGATGGGGTGGGAGAAAGTTGTGCTGACTGAGACTATGGCTCAGGGTAAAAAGAAATAGTTTGAAATTCAAATTCTCTTTAACTGATGGAGAAGAATGACTGTGTGCAGGGAATTGTTCTATTTTCTTTAGTGCCGAAGCTGAGATAATAGAAAAATCAACATGGCCTCAAGTGATTACTAATTGTTTGCTGTTGATAGAGGTTTTGGTTTAAAATACATAGACTGAATGTCCTGAACATCCCAGTCCTGAAACTTCCCATGAAGCACCTCCCACCCCTCTCTAAGCAATAGGACTGCCACTGCCCTGGGCACAGTGGGTACTATTAGCTGGCAAGCCAGGGGAGAAGTGTTCTGAGACAGAGCCCTGGCTCTCTCTTCTCTGTACTGCTCTTGTGTCCTCACTTGTTTCTGGAAACAGAGCTCCCACTGACTTCAAAAAGCAGCTTTCTGAAAGCACTGAGAAACCACAGGGTAGGCAGCGTGGTTCTCCCAGCGGCGGAGAATCGGCTCCTGATGCATTCACCAGAGATCAAATTGGGTTAAATGCCCCCTTCCGAGATAGCCTGAACATTCCTCACCACGAGGGCTTTCATGCTTTAGACCTCGAAGGAGGGGCAGGCCTCAAAGCCTGGCCTAGTTCTAAATTTGGATCAGTCATTTTATCCAGAAATGTAACTGCACGCCATGAATACTTCAGGCTTCCTTCTCTTTTCATGCCCGAGCGGGGTGGATTAGGGCTACATTTGTGCCTTGACAATTTTGAGGAGGTGTCATGTGGATATTTCTCGGTGAAAAGAGCAAAAGTAATAGGAGACCAGCTTAAAATGTCAAGTCACATTATTGGCAGACACCTAAGGTGATCTTTGCTGCTTTCCCTCGCTCTTAATTCAAACAGTGTTACATGTGCTATGACAACAGTGAGCAATCTGGAGTGGACTGCCTGATCTCGGGGAGCTGGCTGCTGCAAGGACATGCTGAAGGCCCTTCATGCCGTTCCATCACCCTTAACGGGGTGCATCTCTCTTTAATAGCAGAGGAGTCTAAGTGTGGATGTGCTTAGGACCGATTTTAAAAGCTGAATGACTGTGATTATGTGTACACGTCTACACACACGTGAGCACACAGCAAGACTCCACAGTTCAATTAAATAGCAGATGTTTCTGTGTAGGGATTGAATTATTTCAACTCGTTCTGACTATAAAGTGCTGAAGGTCTGACGAGCAATTATTGATGAATTCGCTTAGTCAAAATGAATTCATTTTTTAGTTAAAATAGCGAGATCGGAGGAATTAATGATTATGCCATGGGAAGGACTCTGGGGAAAACTCAGGGCACAAGTTCACCTCTATCCTCCGGTGAGGGCACCGAGCAGGTCGAACTCAGAGATGAAATGGCTGTATCAGAGAGGCCAGAGTTTCTATCACATTTTCAGTCCAACCAGCGGAGACGTATATGTCTAAATGAAGCTTTTCAGGACAATCCACATGCTCTCGAAGCAAATCTTGGACTTACCTATCTCCCTTCCAACCTGCAAAGTGAGGCACGGATTTTGATTGAATTGCCTAGTAATTCTGTCATGAACTGCACTGCTTTTTCTCCCTTGAACACATTACTGATGGTAACAAGGGAGTTATTTTCAATCAAGGCATGCTACAACGAAAGAGATTTCTCCTAACATTGTGATCCCTTCCTCTGAAATCCATTTCAGATTGGCAGATAAAATGTGATTATATTTACACTTCCCTGACACAATTCAGGCAGCAAAATAACAGCCTGCCGGAGACATTTTTCTTCTTCATATTTAGATCTGTCAGTGTCGTAGTGCTGGGGGAACGGGGAGGGTGGCGGTGGCAGCTGGGGTTGGTGATACATTTTAGTTGGCTTGCAAATAGAGATGTTCCGTCTCTATCTCTCTCATCTCAGAGTCCCTGGAAGGCCATCCTGCGTGGCATTCAAAGTGATGATAAAGCATTGAGAATCAATAGAGATGTATGCAAATCGGATTTCTCATTTTTGCCTTGACACAGCCCATAAATTATCTCAACATAATACTTTAATTGGTTCACACTCATTAGGGGATGTACAATGAAGTACCCATCCAGATCTATGTTTAGTCATCATCACAATTTGTGTTTAAAATCTAGACTTCCTGAGTGCAAGGCTAAGATGGCAGACAGGACAGAGTAGAGGTAGCAGTGGAGACTGTGGGAAAACACTGATTTGAGTGTCAACCCCTGATTCTGGTGCTCAACCCACCTGAGGGTAGTCATATCTGATGGTATTAGGCAACTCATCTACCTTCTCTAAGACCTGATGCCTTCATTTAGAAGGGTTGGTTTAGGAGGGCCATTCAGCCTCTGTGAATATGATAGTTTTGCTGGTACTCCCTAGAGTGGCAATGTCATACTTGCTTTCAAGTCTCCACTTTTAGGAAAGGACTACTATTGCATTGTGACAAGATTGTAAAGATCATAAAGGATCCTGTAGAATCACCTCGGGCCCTTCTTTAGTAATGAGCATGTCTCGTTAAGTACAATACCCTCCATCTTGAATCTAGAGAGAAAGATGACATTTCTCTTTCTTAAGTTCCCTCTGAGTTCTTGACCTACAGTGGATGTTGTGATACAGGAATAGTGGATTATTACCCCTTGTACTGGGAGTGCTGCCAGCACACTATCATCAGCTCTCAGCTCCCTCTGGAGATTGTCTTAGCCTGGAGAACCACCTACCCCCAAGTCACATTCTTTCCCTGGGGACAGCCTGCATCCAATGATGGATGGTTGTGGGAGTGAGAGAGCTGGGTCTTCTCATCCCCACTTGGGACAGCTCTGAGAGATCATGCTATCTTGGAACTCCCTGAAGGACTTTCTGAGGTTTCTGTTAAGACAACTTAATAGAATATCTCCCTTTGCCCAAAGTTGCTTCCCCCACTGCATTCTTTCCTTCTTTCAAAGCGTACTCTCTAGAAAATTTCTCAGATGTTAATCCTCACCCAGAGTTTGCTTCCTAGAAAATCCAGCCTGTCCCATAACAAAATGTTTTTCCTCTAGGAAAGTTTAGATATCTTTCATTTATCCATCTAATGTGGACCTAAGATTCAAGTTCAGTAGCTGACATTTGAGATGCAAGAGATATTTTACCAACTTAAAAAACTTATGAGTTCTTTGGGAAAACCTCCTAAAAGTAGACACAGCAATAAGTTGAGTAGTCTCTGTGCTTTTAAAGCAAGTCTTATTCTTCTTCTCATATTTGCCATACTCTCCCCAAAGCTCTATTACCCTTCAATGTGAATTTGAATGCCAGCAAATCTTGATCATTATATTTACAAACTATATGCTGTTGATGGCAAATTGGTGATGATGTTTCCTGTTTGATGATTGGACAAAAATACCTTACAAACAGTTATAGTTTCTTGAGTCCTCTGGTAAATATATCCCATTTGGGAACTAGCCTGCAGAGCCCAGGATTTCAGAAATAAAAAACACAAAGCTAACTGGTAGGTTGTTAGGTGTGATAATGAATAGGGACAAACTTGTCTCCATCCTTTGTTCCCAGATGCATATATTCTTCATATTTGAGCCATAGTATCAAATAAAATTCTGATTTAATGTATATACTGTATATGCTGACTGATGCCACTCTATCCTTGTGGAGTATTACCTCCAAGTACTCAGCTATGCCATTAGAAGGCTGTTTCAACATTAGATGAGGCTATTTCTTCCTGAATGATATGTCATATAACAATGGTGAACATATGCCTATGCCTAAATTTTCACTCTGGGGCCCCTTAGCTAGCTGGATGTTATGTCATATGGGATTCCATATGCGTGAAACAGGCATCATATAAGCTTCTAGACAGGTGACTGTCTGGAGCTCTGGGGACAATAGAGGAAGCAAGCCCATAACTGCACCAGATATATATCCCTATAAGGTGGCCCTTTGTGGATGAAAAGGGCCCAATATGTTTGAGTTGTCACAAATGGCCATGGTTTCTTTGAAGAATAGTGCCATATTGCAAGTGGCTTGTTAGCACCTGGTTGCCCCAGCTCCCAGGGGTCACTTGTGCACAAATCTTTCCAACTACAGAGTTGTTATGGCATGATGCTGTGATATGTAAAATGACATCATATCAGTAGTTCAGGAATTTGTCATGGTAGAGTGTTTATACCATTGAAACTGGAGAAAAGGACACATGAAACATTTCCCCGACATTCCCCAGCTCACCACTGCATGCAACAAGTTACTATACACATTGTAGCATTGTTCTCAACACTCAAACCAATTAAGCAATTTTAATTGTTTAAATCTAAACAATTATTATTGAGGGCTTTTGTTCCAGTTATAACGGGCATCTTCTCCTCGAAGAATGATGCTCTCATTAAAAGCAACTATGAATTTCTGATGAAATCTAGAAACAAGAAAATTACAAAAAATGTTTTTGATGGCATCAGAGCACAACCAAAGCAACCAAGTCTTGAAAAATCAAGTTTGAGCAATGCTTTCCTTTCCTAAGGGCATTCTCTATATTCCAGCCTAGAGCCCATATTTCCTAGAGGAAAACAACAGCCTAGAACCTTCAGGGTTGTTATGGGTCAACCCTTCCTACCTTGTGTCAGTCCTGGATGAAGATAAATTAGCCCTCTGTACCTATTACCTATCATGATGTCATTAGCCTGATTTTGACAAGTTCTGATAGAGTTTCACCCTCAACTTACGGTATGCTTAGAAAATCCCTTCATAGCTTTGCCTAATTCCTTTGGGCACATACTCATGGCCCAGCACCACATATTACTTCTGCCAGGGCCCACCTATTCTTGCTTCTTTCCTACACAGACTCAGAAAGATGTTTCTCCACCAAAGGTCGGCACATCTAAGCAGAAGACTCCAATAATCTCATGCACTTCCCACCAACACACTCCTAATAGTTTCCTCTATTCCTCAAACTTGACTGTCCCACACCAGGTTGAACGTTGTGGTTCTGACTCTCTGGATAGTAGGCTCAACCCAAGGAAAAGTAGCCTTTTCTAGTATGTGATGTGACTCATGGAGAAACTGTGAAAAATCCATCAAGCCTGTCATTGGAATTCATGTGTGCTTGTCTGGCAGAAATTTAACATTTCAAAGGCTTTAGGGAAAATTGTGTCAGGACAGAGGATACTTAGAATAATAGATTTACAACATCTCTGTTCAGCGCAGGCTTCCTTGGTTATTAGATCTGTAAGTTGTTACTTAAAGATAAATTTTTTCAGTTTGATTTAGTTTCAACATTACCTCTGAAGATTACACATTCCCAGAGGCCATAGGGCAGTCAGCGCAACTTAAATAAATTGGGTATGTTTGAATAGATAAATAAAAGCGTACATCCTCCTCCCACTCAGGCACTGTGAGCATAAAACATCATCCTGGAAAAGTCCTAAGAAAACTCAGAATTACACCAAGCAGCAGTCCTTCCAGAGATAAGGTAAAGTAGAACACCCAGCCACCTATGAGATGAGGCAAGTTAGGGGACTGGGGTTACTGCTGGGGTGAATATTGCTGGAATATGAGGGGTAGCTTATTTTTTAAAAAATTAATTTTTTCAGAGCAGCTTTATGTTCACAGCAGAATTAAGAAGTAACAGAGATTTCCCAAACACTTCCTGCTCCAAAATAGGCTTAGCCTCTCCCACTGTCATAATCTCCCACCAGAGTGGTGTATTTATGACAATTGTTGAGTTTTTATAGATATAACCATAACCACCCAACAACCAGAGGCTTCATTAGGGTTCACTCCTGGTATTGTAGAGTCTGTATGTTTGTACAAAGGAATAATGATGCATATCCATTACAGCATCATACAGAGAATTCTCCCATCCTAAAAGTCTTCTTTTCCTCCAGCTGCTCTTCCCTCTCTCCCCTCCTACCTCCTGGTGAGCTCAGATTCTTTTACTTCCTCTAGTTTTATCTCTTTTTAGAGTGTGATGCAGCTGGAATCACTTAACAGGTAGCAGATAACAGATAACCTTTTTCAGTTGGTTTCTTAATAATATGCTTTTAAGTCTTTTCCACAAATTTTTACAGTATGATATCTCATCCCTCTTTTGACATGAGTAATATCTGATTATCTGGATATACCACAATTTATTTATCCAATAACCTCCTGAAGGATGTCTTAGTTGCTTCCAACTTTTGAAAATTATGAATAAAGTTGTTATCAAGTTTTCAGAAGTGAACATAAGTTTTCAGCTCCTTTCGGTAAATACCAGGAATTGCTGGGTCATGTGTTCTGGGTTTGTAGCTTTACAGGAACTCTTGAATGGTGTTCCAGAGTGGCTGTCACCTCCTGCATCCCCGGTAGAAGTTATGGGAAGTCCCTGCTCTGTATCTTGACCATAATCTGACAGTGTTGTTTTGGGTTTTGATCTTTCCAGTAAGTGGCATCTCCTTGTTTTAACTTGTACTTCCTCAATGACATAAGATGTGGAGCCTCTTTTCACAGTTATTTGCCATCTGTATATCTTTTTGGTGAGGTGGCTGTTAAGGTCTTTGGCCCATTTGATAATTGAGTTGTTGATTTTTTATTGAAATTTTAAAAGATTTTTTGTGTGTATATTTTAGGTACCAGTCTTTAATAAGAGTTGTTGGGGCAAAATTCTTTTTTCATAGTTTGTGGTTTGTCTTCTCACTCTCTTGAGGGGGTTATATTTTCATGAGTTTTTGAGTATAAGTCACAAAGGGATTTGCACATCACTGATTCTACAGATAATTGCAAGTGAATTGAAAAAATCAAGCTATTGAACAATATTTTTCCCCAGAGACAGTATGAGGCATTGTGGTTAAGACAGCTTGTATCTTTGAGACTGGGAACAGGAATAGGGTGTCCTCAAATACTCTGTCAAGTAGCAAGAGCTCAAAGCCTGCTTATGCCACTCAACCGTTGTGCAATTTGGAACAAACTATTTAACCTTCTCTACCTACCTCAGACTTCTAGCCTTCTAGCCTGTAAAATGGAGACAATTACATGCCATGTTAGGAAGATATGAAAACATAGATGGAAAGCTGAGAACATTGCCAACAGATAGTAAGCAGTCAATAAATGATAGTCAATATTATGATGCATCCATTCCCAGAAACTGCAGCAGAAAAAGACTTTTCTACCACAGGGATTATATTATCTCTTTGCAAATGAAGATTAAAATGTAAGATAAGGGAGTGAGAACTCCAAGTGTGTGTAAGTCCCTTGTGAAAACACTGTTTCCTAAAACCAAGAAAAAAAGTCTAAAATACTGTGGATTCTGAAGACCAGTTTAATTAATTTATCAATTATTTCTTAACAGGGCTAACCTGTATAGTTAAAGTGAAGGGGACATTAAAAACAAAACAGTCTAAGATAGTTTAATGGAAGCAGGTGGGATAGTATCAAGTCCTGAAGGATTTCATCAGATTTGGCATAGTAAGGAGAGAGAAGAGGTCATGGAGATGGGTTCTGCAGTTCTGCAGGTGTTAGGAGAGAAGAATGCAACCTGGAAGGGAACAGTCAGCTGCAGAGGAAGGGTGGGTAGAGAGGAGCCACAGTTAGAACGATAGTGAATGAGGTCAGCTTCAGTTTACAAACCAGTTTGTGTGTGTAGAAACAACTGCTTTTAAGAATGACTGGATGTTAGTCCCTGAAAATTCTATTACAGAACAGCTGCTTTTAAGTAACCAGGCAATCAATTAATGAAACATGTTCACCTTGGCATTTAAAGACCAGCTTCTCCCAAATAACTTATGCTAGCTATTTCTCTTCCCCACAACAACTATTCAATTGATTATTCTATCCTTGGAATGAATGAAGGGGTGGGGGATCCTCATGACATACCCAGAAACAGGGGCCATTCAAGAACTTAGGGCACAAAATATAAATGTTTATCTATACTAAATGCTGTTGGTTAAAATTCAATCTGAAGGACAACCAATTCGAAAACTTACATCCACACAAAAACATGTCTGCAAATATTCATAGAGATTTAATCATCATCACCGAAACCCAGAAACGATGGAGATGTTACTTTCAGTGGGTGAAGACAGAAACAAAGCTATGGGCCATCTGTGCAATGAAATATTATCCAGCAATAAAAAGGAATAAGCCAGTCACAAATATACCTGGGTGCATCTTCAATGCACATGAAGGAGCCAGTCTGAAATGGCAACATGGCATATGATTCCTTTTATTGTGATGTTCTAGAAAAGATATTGGAAATAGGTCAGTGGTTGCTAGGGTTTTTGGGAAAAGAAGAGTTGAATAGATGGAGCACTTGGGTGGTTTTCGGGTGGAGCACCTAATCTGTAGGTTACTCTAATGGATATAGGATGTAGTATTATGTTAAGTCTCCTAGAACTTCATAACACAAAGGATGAACCTTAATGTATGCACATAAAAAGAATCGTTTAGGAGGTTAGGATCCCAGGGTGAAATGCAGATAATGATGAAAACGTGAAACTAAATTGCACATGTGTGAAAGAACACTCACAACAGGGAGGGGGTGCTGACCTAAGTGATTTTGAAAATACATCCACATCATGTCACAACTACAGCGCCGCTGTGAGTGGCCCTGACCTACCTCTTGCTGCTGATTTATGGGTCAAACCTGCTCTGGTCCCTTGAGGGAGCCTTTGCTCTGGAAACTAGGCACTCACTAGGTGACCCTGGGCTCCTTTGTTTTGGTAGCAGGAGCATTTTAAATATCAAAATGAGTCTCCTCCCAGACTATATCTGCCCTAAAATACACAGGGATCCTGGACTTTCTCCCTTCAGGCCCTCTAACTAGAGTGGCAAACCAAGGAAGAAATCAGCATGGCCAGCAAAAGGCAATGGCAGTTAAAGTGGCAAGCATGTCAATAGCCTGAGGGACCTTTTTGGGCAGTGGGGACCATTCCATGAATGCAATTAGGGAGTCAAGAGCACTGCTTAGGTATGCTGTCACCATCAACATCACCATCACCAGCTGTCACCAAGCCACCTGACTTGCTTCATGTATTTGTTTTCATCAGGTGTGGTGAGATGATGACAGGTGTGGAGACAAGTACCCTGCATGAACAGTTTATTGCTTTCAGTTCCCAAGAGGAGGGGCTTCCGGGCCACATGGAGCCACCGAGGAGGCCGCAGGGTCCATTGGGAGGCAGAGGAATAAGGTGGAAGCACACACAAAGGTCTTTATAATTCTTGCTGTTAGGTGGCAGAAACAAAACACAGATGTTGAGATTTGTGGTTGGAAGATTTGTAATGATTTCTGCGTGCAAAGCTGCAGGGAAGGTAGGGAGGTAAACAATATTGGCCCATAATTTCAGGATGTCAGATCATCAATTACAGACTATCAAGAGTGATTATTACAATGCCATCCTGAAACAGAAGCAGGGCATTAGATAAAAACTAAAGAAATCTGAATGAAAGAGTGGGATTTAGTTAACACTCATGTAGCGATATTGGTTCATTAATTGTAACCAGTGTAGCATACTATTGTAAGATGTTAATTATAGGGAAAACTGAGTGTGATGTATATGGGAATGCTCTGTAATATCTTTGTATTTTCTCTGTATGTCTAGAACTTTCCAAAAACAGAGGCTTATTTTAAAAAATAAAGTTTGAAAAGAACAATCACTACCTTTGAGCTCTCTCCTAAAAGTGAGGCTCACCTGAGGAATGTATACTTCCACAGGCATTTCTGCTCTTTTTCTAGGGTCCATTCATCCTTTCAGCAAATACTTAATAAGCATCTGGCTTTCTGATGTGGTGGGTGCAAGAGGACACATAAGAAAAAGGGAAAATAATAGCCTGGGTTCTGAGAAAGTACCCATTTCACAGACATAGATATAAATCTCAACATTAGCTTGTGAGGATTATGCCAGGATTCTGTGGACAATGCTGTGAGATACTCAAATAAATGTTTGATGGATTTTGGGAAGATTTCTCATCAGTCAACATTTAAAGAGTCTTGTGGAATGAGGAACAATTCGAAAAGAAGAGCTGAGGGAAAGGCATGTAAGCAGAGCTCAGGATAAAATAAAAAGTGCTATTGGGAGGGGGCTGAGTAAAACCATGGGCTCTGTGGGAGAGAGGTAGGAGGTAAAGCTAGAAAGCAATGTCAGGGCTCTAGTTTGTAGTGTGCATTTTATACACATTTGATAGCAGACTGGCCAGAAGCTGAAAGGTCTGGAGTGATTTCTAGAATCTAGACTTGATGTCATAGGTAACAGGGAGCCACCACGGGCTTTCAAAAGAGGAAATAACAGGACACCCTGGCCATTAGACCCCCACTCCTGGACCAGTGGCATCAACACCACCTGAGTTCTGTTACAATTCAGGATCCCAGAGACATTCTGAGTCAGCATCTTCTGGACACCAAGATCTCCAGATGCTGACCAAGCACTCCAGACAAAAGAACAGCTTTAGGAAGGACCATGATGCTGGAGGGAGGAAGGGAGAAGGAAAAGAAAGGAAGGAGGAAAATAATACCTTCCGGAAAGGACACATTCACCTGGACGGTTAAGACTAGCTCCACCCAAAAATCCTATATGCATCTTTCTCTTTCCTATGACAATTATTTAATAATTCTATCGGAATGAATGCAAGGAGGCACTCAACTGTCTCCTTCACTGCTTTCCTCAGCTGTAGCCCACTCTCGCAAAAGCAGCATCTTCTAATGGGAAGTCTTCAGGGTCCTGTGCAGTCTCCGGAGGAGAGACACATGGCCTGTAGCCTCTGAAAGCTATTCTGGAATTGGAGAGGAAGGAGGAGCTGAGAAGGCTTGCTGTTGGCAGCTCCACAAACATGTAACTCTTATTCCCTCTGCAAGCAGATGAAACATGCACTTAATTTCCAGGAAAGTGGCTGCTGGGATGGCAGCTGAGGGAAATCAAAGGCTCAGCAGGCCCCCATAATTCACACTCATTTTGTGTAGCCAGAGCAGATGATGGGATGGCAGGGTAAAAATGTCCCCAGCTCTTGCTAGCACACTGCTGTGTAGAGGCCCTTCCCACCTCTCTGTCTCCCTCCGCATGCTTGCCCAGGGCAGCCAAAATCTGGGTTCATGCAGGCAAAGAAAATGGAAATGTACAGACAGGCTGCCAGGCAGTCCTTGCAGACGAGTGACCCACTTCCACCTCCTCATCTGTATTGTCTGTGCTGCAGGGCGTCCTTGCCTGAGGGACTCTCATTGTGATCTATTATATTTACCCACAAATGCTGAATTTACTTCTGATGAGCTACACATGATAATGATATCCCTGTGTCCCGGACTTTTATTTGAGATGAAAGACCAAACAGAGCCTGGCTTGTCTGATTAGAGCCCTAAGTTCGGTGATTATTCTCCCAATACAGGCAGGGCTTTATTTGGGGTTTTGTTCTCTCCCTCCTCTTCCCTGGGTTGCTGAACGCTGAGCTCACTCTCCAGTGAAGTGTGGCTCCTGGCAACCATTCTGCAGCTCTGTGCCAGGCATGTTCACAGATTTTTTTTCTTGCAGCCCCTCATACCTTAAGGTGATCCTCTTGACCCTGTTTACAGATTGGGAAACTGAGGCCAGCAGCTTGCTGGTAGTGCAGTTGGGAGTCTAGCCGGGATGTCAAACAGCACTGCCGGCGACCATATGAACGCTAGGTCAAATCTCTGGGAGTCGCCATCCAGGTGTCTGACATACTTGTCTCTGGAATAACCATTTCTACCTGAGGAATGCCACATTTTTAACAAGAAGGTGGATAACTTGCATCTGCTTTCTGCCTTTTGAATTCTTCATAACATCTTATTTATGGTTCCAGAGTGTGCCATGAGGCCTGCAGAGCTGGGGCACAAATCTCAGTTGTTTAGAGAAAGCACTTGAGCCCCAAGGAGAATACGTAACAGCAGGTATTACAAGTCCCATCTTCCCACCTGTGGGCATGGATGCCTGGCCTCAGTCAGTAGAAACGGGGGTGCTGGGACCTGAAGCTAATGATACAGCTGGAAAGAAATGGCTGCTGCCTTTGAACACTTGAAAATTGCTACAAGAAAGAAGTAGCAGCTGCCTGTGTGTGTGTGTGTGTGTGAATCAGTGTACCTGTGTGTTTTTCAGAAGAAACATGAGAACTGAGAGAATGAAGTCTCTGGTGAGCCCCCACCCCCACACCATGAGTCCTAGTACTCCTCCAATTCCCCGCACTCTGCCCACATTTAGAGTCAATTAGGCACCGAGCTAGAAGCCCTGAAGGTGCGTCAGGACAACTGACCATGCCTGGCAAAGTGACCTTCCCCTGAAGGCACCATCTGCCTGAAGAGTTCAAAATTTTGAGGGCACAAAGTAAGCATCCTAGGGATTATGGCCACACAGGATTGAAGTTCTCAAACCATCTGGGAGCGGAACTCCTGCCCTGTCCCTCCCTGGCCCACTTAATGAAGAACCTGGGTGGCTGGGAGGGGGAAGGACTTTCAGGCTGGTGCTGCACTTCCCTTTTCAAACCACACCTGAAGGGAACTGATTCAAACTCTTAAAGATAGTGACCATAAGACTGTAGGAAATTCAGGGTGCTATGGGAAACTGGGTGACCAGAGCCATCAGGTCTAGAGGAGATGGGCAGTGCAGCTATGGGGCCCACTCCCAGCCCTAGCTGGGTGGTTGGCGTGGGGGGCTGCAGGAGTGTGTGGAGCTCATGTCTATTTAGTCTGTGTTTAGAGAAAGCGCTTGAGCCCCAGGGAGAATAGGTAACAGCAGGTGACTGTCCCACATGGCTTAGCCCTGGTGGCATGGGCAGAGCAGAGGAACATCATGTTCAACCAGGACACTGGGGGAGCTGAGGATGCAAGAGTGACCAAGTGTGGCAGGTGGGGGAGTTCAGCAGAGCACCTGGAGCTGGAGAGCTTGAGTGACCCCCAAGACAGAAACACATCAGAGACAGTTCAAGATGATCTTGGAGCCCACCCACAGAAAGTCACCAGCCTTCCCTCTTCATTATTCTATCTCATTCCACCTTGAAAATCAGTTCCAAGGATGCGTTCCCAGTTCCTTCTAGAAATGGGTCATCCTCCTCTGAACCCCTGGAGCTCCCAGAGCTCCTAACCTTATTGAGTGTATTATTTTTCACCTTGTCCTTTGTCTGTGATCCATTTATCCCAATTATAGTCTCTAGGCTGCAAATGCCTGTCTCACATTCCCCTCTCCTCTTTACCTTGGGCACCTTCTAGAACCCTTCACTCACTGATGGAGAAAAGAACTCACCTCTGAATTCTCCCCACAACCCAGCTTCAAAGTATTGACCAGTATTTTTGAATGAAAAACTATCTAATAAATGAGACAAGCTGGGGATGCCATCAAGAAGGGAGATGGGGTGCATTTTGATTCCAAAGCAACCTCATTGTCCAGGAAGGGTCAGTCCTGCTCACAGTGGATGAACCCAGGGATAGAGGGAAGAAAGCAGGAATACAAGCACATCTTTACATCTTGAAGGAAATATCTTTGACAGGGCCGGCTAGCTGGGGGGCCGGCCTCAGTATGTGTTCTTGCAGCTGCGTTCCCAGGAATCAGAGTCCAGAGAGGCAGGAAAAAAGACATATCTCAGAGGCTGGTGATTGAAGGGAATGGGGAAGGGGGGACCGAGGGTGGAGACATCACCTTGGCCGACTAATTAAACCCTTTGGTAGCTGGCCCCCACCAACCCAAGCAGATTATCACTGCTGAATCAGCTCCCTGCCAAGGCCAGACTCACATTCCCTTTTTTCCTGCTTGATTTGCCTAATGGAAGCTGACAGTGAAGTTCAACCCTGATTGTCAGATTTCAGTAGGAACCTCAAGGGGGGAGAGGAAGGCAGACATTTGAGGAACAAAAATAGCACACATAATGAGATCCTTTATTTAGCTGAACCACTTCTTTAATGACTCACCTCTCTCTCTCTCCCTCTCCCTCCCTCTCTCTCTCTCTCTCTCTCTCTCTCTCTCTCTCACACACACACACACACACAGATACACACACATCAGATTTTCACTTAGGCTGGAGGCCTTGCTTGGGTCCAATAGGAATGACAGATCATTCACCCCAGAGTAAAGGAATCTGCAAAAGAGGTTGCCAGTTATTTAATGATGAAGTTAAAAGACAGTACCCCACATTTCTCCAACTGGTCCCCCCAATCTCTTTCAATAGGTCCACTTCCCACAATGTGACCTAGAATATCAGGCTGGCTACCCAAACCACAGGTTCAGGCAGGTACTTGGACTTTGCCTGGTTCCTTGCCTCCCATGTTTCTGTGTTTCTAGGCTGAGGTCGAGAAGCTTTGGTTAACCTGAGCTCCTCTTTTGAAAACTTTGCCTCTTTTGAGAGAAAACAGATGGCACTGGCAAAGCCTGCAGATACCACCTATTATATCATACAGACAGTGAAAAGCAGCTCCTTTCCAATTCCTTGGTGTAATTTTCTATCACCTTATAGGGAACTATCCAGTAATCCTAAGCAGCAGTTGGAAAACCAACTCTCACAGAGTTTGAACAGCAATAAAGGCAACTACTGGTACCAGGTGTTTGCAAATCCCAAGCATCATCCTCAGCACTTCAAATGGGTTACTAACTCACATCAGCCCAACCACAACCCTGTCAGGTCCACTTTACTAATAAAGTAACCAAGGCACAGAAGAGTTAAATAACTTGGCCAAGTCATCACAGCCCTGAAGTCATATAGAGTGCTGAAAACTAATGTTTCCTCAATAAAAAAATAATACAGTTTTTAAAAATTGCTTATGGGTAAACAAAACCAAGTCAACACAGCATTTGTCAATATGAACCTGGAATCTGTTTTTAAATTGCTAAAATGAGTCAAAAAAGTAGAAGGAATGCCATTAGTGTTAGGCATTAGTATTCCAGATCATATTTGTGTAAAGATCCTTCCTAAAGGCCAGGGGAAGCTTAAAACAAATGATAAGAATGAATGCATGTGCCCAAAGGGAGGGGTTCTAGAAATCTGTTTGGGTGACTTTAGGTCTAGACTCCAGGGTGTGACCCTGAAGGAAGTGGTGGTTCCCTATGTTTTGCCCATTCTTTCATGCTAATTCTCTTCACCCTATGAAGAGAGACAGTGAACGGAATCCTATAGTTTTGAAAGTGCAACAAAAAAGACATTCTCATGTAAACATTCTTAGAAGAGAATTCAAAAGAGCCAGTTCAGATCCAGTGCCTAAAGCTCACCTGGCTCAGGTGCCAGCTCTATCTGGCAGAGAAGGGCAAATCAAAGGAAACTCAAAAAGTCTTTGCTTTTCTCCTTCCTCTCCCTCTCTCGACTGAATTGCTTAGTTGCCATTTTTAAATGGTGATCATTGTTCCTTACCCTTCATTATTTCACCCTCATCTCCTGTTGACACATGATGGACATGTGACACAGAGGATTTATGGAAGTTGAAGAAGAAAGCACTAATGAGGGCAGCTAATAAGGGTCTGGAGTCCAAAGCCTGAATTTGTTCACTTTAGTAAGACGCTCTCTTCTTATGGTTTCCGCTGGCCGACTGGGTACAGTAGAGACAGGTGGTGCCCAAGAAGAAAACAACAGCTCATGGCACCTGGAGCTGACTGCTCTGTGTCAACTTCTCTCCATTAACGTAATGTGCCCTTATAAAGGAAGGACACAGACTGCCTCCTGAGATGTTTCTTCGCATGATCACCTGGTTATCTGGGCGTCTTTGCTGCAGATGAATCTCCATTTTGATTTTCAAACTTCTGCACAGAAAAGCAGCCCTGGCAACCTGCTATCTTCATACACATTTAAGTTTGTTGTTGAGCAACAGTTTAGAAACTCATGTTCTACTCATTGCCATGCAAAGCCATGCAATCAACCCCCTTTTCAAGTGTCTCTCTGTGACTGTTTTAATTAATACAAATGCTTAACTGCGCTTTCAGGAGGCTGTGTAGTTTTTATTAATCACTAGTTTCCCATCACCAGTGGAATATTAAATTTGAAGCTAGCCCAAAATAATAACAATGATGGCAAGAGGTATACCCCACCTTTTGCTCACTTCATGTACCATCTGCTCTACCAAGTGGCTAGTAAAGTGACCATGGAGGGCTGAGGACCAGACAGAAACAGCAAGAGGTATCCAATACCCATGAAGCAGCAATACCCACTCGGCACTTCACTTGTTAAATTCGGTCACCTCTGTTCAACTCCTGTCTCCTGTTTCCACTTCTCCCTCCCTGAACCACTAAGTCTGCCCAGGAGAACCCAGAGAAACCCAGAGAAAATAAGACAGTCCCTCAAGTTGATGGAAAGGGCGTGGTAGTGGGAACTGTGGTTGAGAGACCTCAACACTTCACAAGAAGAGGAAATTTGGATTGAATACATTCATGAATACAACAGAAGAAGACCTCATCCTGGAATATGCTTAGGAAGGCATATCATGGCAAAGAGGCTGGTCCAAGAGTAACTCAGGACAGAATCTAGACTGCAGAGTTGGGCCAACAGGTGGGTGATGAGAGGAGCAAAACCAAAAAACTTGCTTGGACATTTGCTTGTCCTTAGAACAGATACACAATTTAACCCCCCCCCACCCCCTGTGCTTGTCCTGGTAGCCATGAAATAGCTCCAAGAGGGAAGTCAAGAAGAAACTGGGCTAAGACTAACAATGGATTTTGTGATATACCTGTGATAACATGGATGAACTAGAAGAAATCATGTTAGTGGAAAAGCCAAAGAGATAAATATTGGATGGTCTCACCTTTATGCAGGATATAGGGAAAACAAACAAACAAAAGGACAAGTACAATTTAATACTGTCAGCAGAGCTGAAGCATAGAGTAAGAGAAGGGGAGGGGGGCAAAGTCAGGGAAGTGATGGGCACAAGATGTTAAGATGCTGGTTCACAGGTGACAAGGTAGTAGGAGAACCTCAGGGTAGACAATGATGTAAAAGATATATATATATATATATATATATATAATGTGAAATCTACTTGAGAAAATAAAATTTTAAAAATGGATATTTTGGAGAGCCCAGGGGTGTGTTTTTAATAGATAAATGGAATGCTCTAATAGATGGAATATTTTAGGTTGGATAATTCTGAGCATGTGAAAACATCTTATCACTGGGATAAAGGGATGGAAGAAAGATGGCAAGAAGGAACTCTAAGTGATGGGGAGAAACTCAGGGACCAACTATTATGAAGTACAATAAAGTGGGAGGGTTTTTGAATCATTAATAGAGTGTTCAAAATAGGAGAGAAGATTTTATTTAATCAACAGGCTAGGTATTACTGTGGCATTTTCCCAAGAAGGAAGTATATACCTGTGCTCTTATCTGACTTTTCAGACTAATATATTACATAGTCATGATAAGGTGAATTTTTTTATTTTCGTCTTCAAGGTTTAGGAAAACTAAAGGACCCTCATTTTATTTACAGGATACATGCTTGCAGGTTCCATCCTGATCATATAAAAGTGGTGCTACACCTCACATAGGCCAGAGGAGATGGAGGAAGGAAAAGGATTTGTGCATTGAGACTGGGCTTAAAGTTGATGCAGGAAGAAACAAAGGTTTACACATACTATTTATTGTTTCAAAGTATCAGAATAACCTCGAGAATATATATAAATTATTCATTTCAAGCAGTAGGTTGGAAGGTGTTTCCAGGCCACAACATGGCAGTACTCGAGGGCCCTCCAGGCATTATTCCCATTGTGTTCCATCTAGAGTCAACATGTGACCTTTGAGGGAAGAGCAAAGGTGGAATATCAAGTGATATTTCCCCCCTTCATATTAGCAATACATATAGTTATGAAATATTGCTTTGATCAAATTATTTGGATGACAAGAAAAATCAAAAGGAGTTAAATGTTGTAACCTCTGTGGTTAGAAATGAAACTCAGGAGAGCCCAATTATCTTTTATCAAAGAAATTTTGAACTATTTGCTTTTCTGGCTTTTTGATTCAAATTTAAATTTAAAAAACCTTAAAACCCCAGTATAGCAAAATAAAAAAGGAATTTGATTCAAGAGTTACATTCTCACCTGGGAAACTGTGGTTCATCTCAAGGAAACAGATTTATTTGCTTCAGACCATAGCTGAGAATCTTCAATTTTGCACCTGACTCGAATTTTTGTAAATTAATAAAAATACATCTGTGACTGCCATGTTTTACATTTCACTTGCCTCACTCTATGTCTGCATGGTGTGTGCCTGTGAAATCTTCTCATCAAAGGTCCAAGTGACTGTGCAGTCAGCTTATCAAATAACCCTCAGTTGATCTCCCTCATAAATCACATCCAGAGCCCCATCAGTTAGAGAAATTCATTTTCCTGCCCCTGTTCTGTTTCCACATAAGTTACTGACCTTCAGATGGCTTATGAGTTCATCTCAGACAGAAGCTTCCCAATCTGGCTTTTAATCCCCTCCCTTGTGCTCCCTGTTGTCTCTCCTCTTGCCTACTCCTACCCACTACAGTCATCAGCAGGTCCATCTCAGATTCCCTGTCATTCTTTTACTTCTTCCAAGAATGATCAGGTAACACCACACTGATGACAAAGAAGGAGACTGGTGCAAAGTCATGGACACATTTTACCTGGCTAGAAGTTGATTGTAAGGGAACAAGCACTGATTGAATATTCCACTCACTCTACTAAGTGCTGCATATGCATGATCCACTAAACTCCTTCCAGCAGCTCATGACATAGGTATTATATCCTCTTTATTACAGACAAGAAACTGAACTTCATAAAAGCCAGGCACCTGTCCAGGTCCCGCTGCTGTTAGGCGACAGTGCCAAACCTGAGTGGATTTCCGACAGACAGAACTGTGTTATGAATTGTGGCTAACTTTCCAATCAAAACACTTGACAGTGACTAAACAAATGGGGATGGCTCTAGCTTCAGTACCCCATGTACCCCAGAGGAAACAGCAGGACTGAACAACCAGGGATGTGGGATTTGACTGTGGTTCTATGACCAATTAGTTCTCTGGGCTTGAGCTTCCTCATCTATAAATTGAAATGTTTTTACAGGATGATTATTAAGCTCTCGTCCAAGCCTGAAGAATCTATATACTAGAAAGAAATAAAGCTCATTAAAGTTATTGTCTAATTCAGATATCTTGCAAATCACTGAGGTGAATGAGGTGGAAAAGTGGATGTAAGGTTAAAGAGTGAGGCAATAATTGAACTAAAAATAAAATCCTCATATTCTAACATTTAACTTGTTACTGTCCATCATGGGATGGATTTAAAGTGCTCTAGTATAAAAGTCAGCTTTGGCTGCTACAACAAAATGCCCTAGACTGGGGAACTGAAACAATAGAAATTTATTTCTCACAATTCTGGAAGCTAGGAAATCCAAGATCAAGGTGCAGCAGGGCAAGTTTCATGCTGGGGAATGTTCTTTTAGCTTATGGGTGACCACTGTGCAGCTGTGTACCAACATCATTACTCTTCTTTTTGCACATTGAGAGTGTGTGTATGAATATTTGGGGAGAGAGGGAGGAAGAGAGAGAAAAACTCTCTAGCAACATTTCTTAAAGTGACACTAATTCCAAAGGTTCAGGGGTCCCACCCTGAGCACCTCATTTAAACTTAAACACTTCCTTAGAGGTACCTTCACAAAAGATAGCCACATTGAAGGGCTAGGTCTTCAAAATAAAAACTATGGGGTTTGGGGGAAATGCATTCAGTCTCTGACATGCAGCATTAGGTGATAGCGGTATGAGTTCATCAAATGTGATTGCCATCTTATTTTCCCTAAGAAGAGGGAAGGAAAACACTCTAGTAAAAAAAAAAGTCAAAAGGCAGGCAGAGATGTACTTCTCAAACTTTAGAATATATATTTTCACCCAGACAAATAGCTTAAGCATATAATTCAGCTGTGAAATGGGCTTACAAACTACTTATGACCAGAGGAAAAAGGAAAATAAGCTTGTTATGTATCTTTGACTGTTTATACGGACATTTGCTAGGAATCCCTCATGGGAACTAAATTTTGGTATTGATTAATTCTAAAATAAATGTATCTTCCTTACGATGAGAAATGAATGGATCCTAACAATAAATAAATCTATTTTGTTTAGCAACTCTCAAGAAGAGCAGAGGCCATAATATCAAAAGCAACTTAATAAAATCTTTATTCTGGGGTCATGACATATGACTTTTAAAAATTAATGAAGTTTTAGCTCAGGGTGGTACTACCCCTTTATATCACCTCCTAGGCCCAGGTGAGCCCCCTCACACATGCGCATACCCACTGGGCTCAGGTATGCACAATCATGGGAAGGGCACAACACCACTGGTGCTGGTCATATGGGCTAATGGCAGAAGGTATGAAAAATCCTGATAATTTATTTAGCCTTTAGGGTTCGATGGAAAATCCTAGCAATTCTTTTAATTTCTATGGGAATTTTGAATCATGTTTACTTTGACTTTTGCATCTAATTATAATTTATTTTTTATATTCTTCTCTGGAAGCTGTTTGAGTCACTTGATGCTTAGCCTGTAGAAAGATCATTCCAAAACCAGTGTTTTAGGGGATTAAGGAAATTCAAGATCAAAGAAACCCAGATCCTCTAATGCCTTCCTCTAGTGACTTTTCCTTATCCCCTTCACCTTCTGTTAGCTTCTTATTTCTATGTCCAGGCCAAAGGATCCTGAGCATCTGCCAAACATATAGATGTCAATTGCTTTGAATGAACCATGGGTATTCAACTATGATGCCATATGCTGGAAATGTAATAATACATATCAGTACAAGAGATTGAAGCATGGTTTAAAATATATACACCTATTTACTAATCAAATGCTTTCAAATAAACATCAAGAAAGTGAATACACACAGAATTCTAATTCTGATACAAATTAAAAAAAGGAAGGAATATTTTCTATCTGAAACAATAAAACAGAATCCTCAAGGCATACAGACAAATATATGAAACAGTAGTTTTTAAAGACTGAATATCAGGCAGTAGGGAAAGACAATTCCTAAAAGGGAGGAAACAATCAAGATTTCTATACCTAGAGAAAATTATTTTCAAAAATAAGAGATGCATGCTTTTCCCCTAACATAAGGAACATCCCTTATCACTGTTATTCCACATTATCTGGGATTGTAGCCAAAGTTGTCAGGTAAGAAAATTAATTAAAAGGCATCCATGTTGGAATGGAAATTATAACTGTCTCTATTTTCAGACGTGCTAATATAGAAGATTTAATAGAATCTTTAGAAAATGCTACTAGAAGTAAAAAGTAGCCTTAGCAAGGTGGCAGGATGAAAGAAAAAATGGCTAAATTTGATTTCATAGAAATCACTTTTAAAAAAAATACCCTAATGAAAATGAAAAGATAAGTCATGAAGTAGGAGAATCTATTTGCTGATTGCATATTGGCATTGGTGCAAAAATACTTAAGATATACAGATGTAAAACACATAAGTAGGAAAAAATGTTAAATATTATTAGCTAGTTGGAAAACATAAATTAAACCATGATAAGATATATCTCCAGGTCTACAGAATCAGTTAAAACACAAGGACACTATCAAGAGTTGGAGAAGGTGGTGAGTGAAAGGAAATCTAATAATTTGCTCACTGAAAATGTAAAATGTTTTACTGCTTCTTTAGAAGTCAAATAGCACTTAACAATATGACCTGGTCATTTCTCCTAGGCTTTTACCCAGAAGAAATAAAAATACACATCAATTCAAAGACTTAAATATGAAAATTCTTAGCAACTTTATCTGTAGTAGTCCAGAACCAGACACCATCCACATGTCCATAGCATTCTGTTGGTGGAATATTACTCAGCAATAAACAACAGTGAACTATTGATACAGCAACAACATGGATGAATCTCAAAGTAATTTTTCTGAGTGACAATTATAGGTGAAACAAGAGCACATACTATTTGAATTCATTTATATAAAACTCTAAGAAATGCAAACTAATCTTCAGTGACAGAAAGCAGGTAAGGAGAAGCCTGAGGACAGGATCAGACCAGGGAGATGGAAGGAATTATTAAGAGGCACAAATAAGGTTTCAGAGGTGATGGATGTGTTTATTACTTTGGTTGAGATGGTGGTTCTATGGGTGTTCAGACTCACTAGATTTCATATTTAAGTATGTATACTTTAATGTTTGTTAATTATCTATCAATAACTTTTTTTAAAAGTGAGCATACTTATCAATTAAATGATGTAAAGCCGACAATGTCCTAGAAAATTCATAGTACATCAAAATTATAGCACAGAGCCAGAATTTGACTTGGTAAATAGAATTCATGTTGTAGTTATAAATATGACTCACAAGAGAATGGCAATACCTGATTAAGTTTAATTGACCTTGGGTATATTTAAGCAATCACTCTCTGTATACAAAGATACTCAGATCCCTGAAACTGTATCTGTATTTCGGGGGCTCCTTCCCAACATTTTTTCATTAATTTGCTTTCCTCTCTGGTCTCACCAATTACCAGACCTGAGTTTCCAGCAATTCCATTCCAGCTTCTCTATTCCAGCAATTCCATTCTGCATTCCCTTGGCCCTACTCTGTCCCACTCAAGCCCTGCCTCCTTCTCTGCAATCCCTGGGATGAAGGCTTCACACTAGCCATTAGTGTCACCAGGTGCTTGCACTCAGATCTACCTGTTTGCTCTTCTCTTGCCTCACTTGTGACAGTGAAGTTAAATTTGAGCCACCAGGGGCAGAATGTTCCCTGCAATGAAAACTGTTACTGTAGTTTTCTGTGTGGGCCTACAATGTTTCTCCTAGCTTCTTAAAGTTAAGAAGCTAAGATGTTAAGATGTTTCTCCTAGCTTCTTAAAGATGACTGGCCTGAGACTTGGCTAAACTGACTTCTCCCAAAGGTGTGGCTAGTTTCTGATGATCCAATCCCACCTTTCTTGCCATGCCTTCTTGCTCTTCTTGTCCCCAGTTCTTGGAGCTCAGAAGAGATACTAGTCAGTTGGATGGGGGAGAGAGGGGTGCCACAAACAGGAGGCAGGTTTACTTGCACCAGTTCCATTAGAGGAGTCTGATGCTTTCCCAGCTCTCTTTTCTAGGGTCCTTCAACTCTGTGGGAATCATAAAGATATAATTACTTTCTTATCCCCTGCCCCCAGGTCTCAGGGTAATCAGTTCTGCCACAACCACTGCATATTCTGGGCCTAGTGCTGAGTTATTTGCAAGATATACCTCCTTATAACTCTTTCATCTCTAATAGCTGTCCTTCAAAGTAGCTACTGCATCTTTTTCAGGACTGTGCTAATGTTTGCTGAAGCTAATCAGTTTGTCCAAAATGGCAGGGATGGTAAGTGGCAAATGAGTGTAGGTTCAGGTGATTGTAGTTATGATCGATCACAATCGATTATAAGTGATTGTAAGTTCAGTTGATACCATTGGAGGTATCCACTGGTGCCTAAGAACCCCTGAAGGGGGTGCTTTCTACTACTGTTGTGAACCTCATTCTCTGTCATCCATAAATGATAGCAAACTAAGTCCAGGAAGCTTCTTCTGCTGACTATTCCATTTTCTGGACTTTCTGAGGTTTAGATGCACATGAATATGGGAATTGGGGTCATTATTCACCCAAGATCTCTTCTCGGTGGTGAAGGGGATTTTGTTAAGCTAAACAGCTAGAAGCTTATGAACTACATTGGTATTTGTTGGGTTCTCATTAAATAAGGTGAAAATCTAACCCCCCACCCTGGTCCTTAGCAGGAAGAGTTGGGAGGCTTGAATAGAGGGAACTGATAAGGTTGCTATGGGAACCAGGCCATAAGGCTGATCATTTTGACTCTGAATAGGGAATCAGGACACATTCTGTGCAGGATCAGGACACATTCTGTGCAGGCCAGTGCCCAAGATCAGACCCCCCCCCCCCAGCACTAACCAGTCCAAACCAACTGCCTAGTCATGAAAAGTCCTTGAAGACAGGCTATAAAAGGGTGCCCCAAAACCTTCTTCATGTACAGCAGGTCTCTCCCATCTCATCCACTGTTATCTTAGCAGTCTATTTCAATACATCCCCCCTTTCTGTTCTCCACTATCTATGGCAAATTCTTTCACCCCTGTGCCTCCAGCCTCACCCCCATCTTATCCCCACAGCAGTATTTGATAAATCATAGATGACTTTAAGACTTTAAGGAAATCCAATAAAACTTTCATGTATTCATGCATTTTGTCCTTAGCATGAGAAAGTCAGTGTTTACAAATATGCTTTTCTCTAAAATTGCCCAGTGGTTGGATGGTTACGCCATCCCTATCATCTTGCACCATCCCATTCCATCTTGAGCTAATGAGTATATAAAAAGTGAAGTTTGCTTGAATCTGAAAAGACACCCAACCTACCTCAGACCCTTGGAACTGAGTCATCATAGCTCCTTGCAGCTGATCGAGCCAAGCCCTAAAGCTGTGAAACTAACCATGTCAGTGGTACTGACTGCACCTCCCTTTCTACTGACCTAACTTGCCCCCAACCCCTGTGGCCAAGCAGCTCCACACTGAGAGCCTGGAGCTGTTGCTCTTTCTAGCAGCTCTCCTGGGGGCTCTTAAACTTGAGTTGGGTCTTGATATTTTCCAGAATTCATTGCAGAGTACTCCTCCGTTCAGAGCTGTCCTACCTCTCTGCCTCTCTTATTATTACTAATTTTCTGATTCTGACCCCTCAAATCCAGAGGAGGCCAGCCTTGGCACCCTCACAAAGAGGCTATTAGGTGGATAATTAAGAGGAGTGGGTACACATTACATCTAAGTTTATATTGTCTATCACGTTATGTGAAATGTGTGTGTTCATTTTCATGGCTATTTAACACAAAAGTTCCTCTCTCTGGGGGTAATGTGCCATTTTATCAGTCGTTTTCCATCATGTGAAGATCATAACATCCTAATATTCTCAGCTCTGCTCTTCAATTCTCCAGGGAATCCCTTTCTCAGGTATTAATCTTGGCAGCAGTACTCATTAATATGATAAGGCTCTCTGGTTTTAAACAGCTCTTCAGACCCAAACAGGCCATAATTGAATGGAAGATTTAATTGTTTTTTCTCAGCAAACAATCAGGCCAGGAGGGCAAGGACATTGCAGACAAAACACTGGCGCTCAACTTGAGAATGAAAAGCCTGTGTTTCCATTCAGAATCAGGCAGAAGTGTCACCAGGTTTCTGAGAGGCTAGCTGGGCTCAGTTCTGAGGAGAGAGCTATTGAACTGCCCCTTCTGGCTGGCAGACAGCTCAGCTGCATGACTCCCTCTCCCCCTGTCACTCCTGTTGATTTGCCTTCAAGGTGGTCATTCAGAGGAGTAAAAGAATAGGCCGCTGTTTGCCATTTCAGGCCTGGAGATTTAGCAATGATGCTGTCTGGCTGCAGCTTTCAGCGCCACAGCTTGGCCCAGAGGCTCCAGCAAATGGACGCTTACACTGCCTCACTGTCACCTTTTGTTCACAGTGAGTGAGTGGCGCACACAGACACACAGGCACACACATAGACACACACAGCCAAACAAAACCCCACGGCCAGGGGCATCAGTTTGATGGATCAGTGGCTGGCCCTGGATCAGCAAATTCCATTTTCCACTATACATCAACTCGGTAAATCACATTGTGAACTTCATTGATAACCAGCATCTACTCTACTTTATTCGGTACCTGCTCCGTGCTCCCCTCTGCTGGCTTGATTTTCAAGGTACCTGTGTTCTAGTTGGAAAACATTGTGAAATCTGCATTGTCTTTTTTATTTTTGTGCAGAAATAATGGCGAGGGTGGGAAGGCAAGTCTGTATGCTGTATAGGTTTTTACTGTTGTAAGAGAATGGGAGTCATAGAGTAAGTTTATGACCTGGTTTCAGGGCAGACATGATGAGGATGTATAAGGCAGCAGAGTGTAAGATTGGACAGACATGGTTCTATTTTCACAGCAGCCAGATCTCCAGATCTGGTTCCTTGCTGTTTGAAAGGAAACACGAAATGGCACAGAGGCCTAAGTGCCTGATAGAAGGAGTCACAACACTTTTTAAAGCCAAACCTCTCTGAATGGCTCTGATTTGGCAATAAACACTGCTCAAGTTCACTTCCACCACAATCATCAATCAAAATAAGACTAAATATCCTTATAGCAGTGTGGTAGAGCTTGCTAGAAGTTTGCCAAAACCAAATACCACTTTCTTCTTGGATGTATTATTCATAGCTCATGTAGGAAAACATTTATATTCCTGCTGATATTTATAAATTTCCCCTTTTACTTCCAATTCACGTTTTCTTTGTCTTTAATCCAATCCCAAGCCGGTCAGGTTCTTGACCTTTTGTGATGATGTGAACCTTCATTTTTGAAATGGTTGATCATTGAGTGGCCCTGCCTATGTTTGATTGGTATAGCTTTCTACTGAATATAAACTAAGAAATGGCTTCTACCCAGAGAATCTTGAGTTTGAAACATGATATGGAATGCCACCATTATGTAGTAACCACCAATTTACCTCAAATAAACAAGATCTATCACTGCAGCCAATAGAAAATCAGCCTTATTTTCCTATTGGTTTAATAGCATGAACAGCTCCCAAATGGCCAGGTGGTAGACTAAACTTAATGGAAACCTAGCTATGTATTCTGTTGGAAGCATTCCTCTTGTAAGAAGCAAGTTAAAAGTTAGGGGAAAAGTTGAGAAGCAAGATATCCATGAGCTGGTTATTTGGTGCTTGATTGATTCCCAGACATGGATATTTAGACTGAAAAGAAAACAGCACCAGACATTGGTCACTTAACTGAAAGTACATTCAACATCAGATTCCCAGAGTACTTCCTCCCAACTGGCCCTATATGTAATCAACTTTTAAGTCCTTTTCCATGTATACGACCTGCTGCTTACCAATAAGTGATACATGGTAAGACTAGTAATTTCCATGGACATGATTCCACTGCCACATTTATGTTGCTATGAAATTAGTTCCTTTATCAGAAGCAACGTTGTATAGGATGTAATGACTGAGAATGAGACATTCATTGTCCCCAGGTTTACTTATGAGTTCTGTCAATGCTGGTAGAAGCACTGAAAGCAAGGAAGACAAGTGTGTATCTTTCTTAGTTAGAACCATTCACTGCCCTTTTCATGCTGAAAGAAGACCAACACAATCTATGACCAAGAAATTGACTGACCCCTTTGGAAAAAGACACCAAAACAAGTCTCAACACTGGGCTTTCCTATTGAATCCCAGGCCCTCAAATTATACTGGTTAGTCAATACATAATCTTTGCACCTACCTACCTTTGTGGGAACTTAGGACAGGGGCCCATTAAGAATATCTATTAAAAAAGGAGTGAATGAGAAGAGAGACTAACTGCCATTTATAGAATATATTATCTCAGTCAACTAATTATGCCTTTGGGAGAATTTGCTTTTATCACTATTTTTCGAGAAATCATGAAATTTTTCACAATTAAGGGTATTATACCACAGTTGCTCACTTCAAGTTGGAGATGTCATAGGTATCATCTGGAATTTTTCTTTTTCTGTTAACTGGTCATCTCTGAGGCCATAGATATGTGTTGAGGGAGAGGAGTCTCTCCTCGGAGGAATGCATCGGACCGTCTTACTTCCCCTCCAAACCAACTTAAGTCTGATCTCGTCCAACAATTAACATATAATAGATGGTTACTATACATGTGCATATAAGATGGGGCAGTTCTGCAAGACTGCTCTCCTGTGCCTGTGCAGGGGTTTCTTTGAACAAAACTGTCCCTTTCAAATGCAGCTCTCTGCCTGCCAGTGTCTGTGATGACACCTTCTCCTTTTCACTTTTTCTTAATAAACCTGCCCTTCTGAAATTAAAAAAAAAATAAAGCATATCATGGGTCAGTTAATCCTCAGTTCCTACTTGGTAGAATAATAGATGCTTTGTTGTCCTATGCAGATCTCCCTGATACTTGTGATTTGATACATGCCAATGGTATTCTTTTTTTTTGTTGTTATAAACCTGGATCTCAGTGCATTTTATTGAAAATGTCAGACAGCCAGATTCTTAGACAGCTAGATGTCTGAATTATTTATCCCTAAGATCAGCAAGAAAGGGGTATTTTTTTCTTTTTTTCTAAATTCATTTTATTGATTTGTCACAATTGTGCATTAATTGATCCAATAGTATTCTGCTGCCATTATTAGTGATTTTTTTACTCGGGAGTCTTCTGTGGGCCTGTACACATTTGAACTGGCATGTACACAAGCCTACAGAATGTCCTCAAATAGGGAATCTCTGATGTGGAGTTAAACCCCTGGGAACAGTCCTTAGTAAATAAGAAATAGGTGTTGGAAAGTAAGTACTATGACTTCCTCATCCCTTAAGTGGGATGTTCTACAGTTCCCCATGGATCTCTAGCGATATTGAGTAACTGTGAGTTGTTCACAGTCAAAACCCATTAATACCTCCATATGCTCTTCCTTCTCCTCCCTGTCTTACATCTCTACTACTTTACTAGTGCTCTCTGGGGTCATCTTTCAAACTAAACATCTGAAATCTTGTCTCCAAGTATGTTTCTTGGGTATCCTTGGTATGACAACTCAAATCACAGAGTAATTTCATGTCAATGTTTAATTTCTCTTCAGAAATAATCAGAAGCTTTAGCCCTAGGAAAGAATATTTATATGCAAAAAGTATCCCTCTTTTTGTTTAGATTTAAAGTCTCAATCTGCACACAACTAGTAGACTACATGTCTATGTCCCTTGAAGTTCAATGTGGAAACAAATCTAAATTCTAGGCAATGAAATATGAGAAGGGACATGCGACAATTATGAGCCCAGTGCATAAACAAACAAAATCTTGCATGAATGTTCATCCTTATCTACTCCTCTTCTTGTTTCCTGCATCAGTAACTCCACTTGTCATTGGGAGTTACATGATGAAGGTGAAATGCATCATCCTGAGTGTCTGAGTGACTATATAGAGCAACCCAGCTGCCCTGGAATAATACAAAGCAATACATATGTTTTGATTTCTATTAGCCAATAAAAGTATAATGACTTTCTACCTTCACTGGTATATAAACCTTAAAATTACTATTTTAAATAGAAAAATTAAAAACCAAAACAGGAAAGATTTTCAGAGAAAATATGACCACTAAACTAGTCTTAATTTTAGTATTCTAAACCCCTAATTTATTCAACATAAAATCTAATCAAAAACAAAAGTGAGAAAATGAACTTATAAAAGGTCATCAAACTTAAACTTTATAGCAATCACTAATACCCTAAGAAGAATAGTTTTCTATGAGAACAATTGCTCACATATTATGTAACCTGGTTTCACTTCACCAAAAAGAAAAAAGAAAGCCCTTGTTTTTTTCCTCAGTGTTTTCTACTCAATTCTATCTTTTCTATAAGAAGACATCTTTTCTTCTCACTTATTGAAGTTATCCCCATATATTTTACTCCCACATTTCCCCATGGGGCTGCTAGTACCACTACGGATGAATTCAAACTGAGTAAATAGATTAAAGACAGGATAAATGAAAGTTCTAGTAATAGGGAAATTAATTATGCCTGGTTAAACTTCATGCCACTAGTAATGATAAAATTGGGGAAAAAGTCAAACAAATCTTTCTGGTGACACTGGAGAACAATCAACATCAGGTATGGATGGATTGGAATGGATATTGGAATGGATTCTGATCTTGAATTAAAGAACATACATAGGTGAGAGCAATGTTTATATAGTTTTCCCTTGAGGACTCTTCCAGTATGCTCAGGTAGAGCTCAAACAAAACTATATGCAACCTGTTAAACTATATGTCAGAGAAAAGAATGACATTTCCACAGTCCTATGGAAATTGAAGGAAAAGAGAATATTATAAAGGGTGGAGCCACAGAAGTTCCATGTAGTAGAAGATCTGCATGTAAACTCTTCTCTAAACCTTGACTGACATTTGAATTACACATGTGTGTGGGAGATCCCACATCTCCTAGCAGAGGGCAACAGCTGGAAAGTTGTAAGCCTAGAGCAAAGATTACAGCTGTGACCACTTGAAGAGAGATAAGTGTTTGGAGATTGAATCTCAGTAAACTGAATCTTAATCAGGGTCTTGATAAAACACCTTGGACTTTCTGTTAATTTCCCAGAAAGGCCATGCATCACATGTGAAGACTATTTGTCAGAACAAAGGATTCATTTAAAACCTAAAAGATAAACTGCAACAGACCTACCCTAACAAAATAAAGATTAAAATGTCCACAAATAAAAGTAGCTATCAGTAATTAGTTACTTGCAAGAGCAAGAACAAGGAAGATAACAGAATCCGAAATCTCTGCGGCATGTCTATATTATTCATGATGCCCAGTACAAAATAAATGATTACTGAAGATTGGAAAAACTGTGAAATGTGATCCAGAGTCAAGAGAAAATACAAACAGTTTGCTAAAGCCATAAAAAACAACAATGAAAAAAGTTGACAATTTCCAAGCTATTTTTTTAAGCAATGATTAAAACTATGATTAAAGATATAAAGTAAAAGAAGTTTAGAATAGTACACAGAAGAAGAACATCAAGAGAGAAAAAGGAGTTCTTTTTTTAATGAACCAAAATTAAATTTAGGAACTTTAAAATATAATTTTGAAATGAAAAATTTACTGGTTGGATTTAACAGCAGATTAGATACAGAAAAAGAGTTACTGTGACCGTGAAGGAAAATAAGAGGAGAAAATTGGAGTTTTTATAAACATGTGGGACAATATAAAATACTCTAAAACACAACAGAATAGTCTAAATGTAGTCTGTAGAGGAGAGAATACGGGAGCAGAAAAAAATGAAGCAATTATCTGCTTCCCAAAATTTGGTGAAAACCATTATTATACACATTCAAGGCAGTCAGAGAACACTCAGCAGGATAAATATAAAGAAAACTATTAAGTAGGTTTATAAATAAATGACAAGATGGTTGACCTAAATACAGCCATATATCAGCAAATATATTCAATTTAAATAAACAAAATATTCAGACTGAAAAGCAAAGGAAGTCAAATAGGATTAAAAAAAGAATGAATCAATGAATATACAAATACATGAACCAACTATCTTGAACAAATGAATCAAATGATCTTTGTCATTATAAAAAGTACTGTGGACCTCCTATCGGACCAATCTCAATTAATTCAATGTAAAAGTGGATCTAACCCCACTCTTGCCTCTAATATTATGCATATAATCCATATCTGGCCATTCCAACCAGTCTCTCCTTCTCTATAGGCTAAGAAACACATAAAAAACCCAAACTATGTTAATGTGAGTCACAGCAAATGCTTTTGCCAGAATATGAAGAAGGAAAAACTTTTTAAAAAATAAGTTTCTAAACTAATAAAATGTAAATCTGGGTCTTCTGGTGGCTTTCCTTGCTTGTTTGATAATAAAAATAACATGAAAGAAGGAGAGTTGAAAAAATACAAACAGGCTTCTGATGTCATCATTTTAGCCTGTTGGATACAAGCATGCCTGCCCCATTTTACAGCTCTGTCAATCCATTTTTGCAAGTAAAAACAACATGTCCCTTTTGGGTTTCTATCATTTTTCAGTCAAAAAGACCTGCATTAAAAAAGCAGAAAACCAGTTATTTCCCAAATAACCCAAAATATCAGTTGAAATAAGATATATCCATTAAATGAGCTTGTCTGTAATTCTCACCCTTTTTTACAATCATGAGAAATCATTGAAAACTCATGGACCTTAAAAACTCATAGAGGGAGCTGCCTTCAACACTTCTCAATAGATGGGTTTTGTTTGTAAAAACATGGTGCCTTGAATTTCTATACAACCCATTAATAGATCCCTGAGGGTGCACTCTCAACAACAGCCATTTTCTTTCAAGGATTCTTTAATATTTTCCCAGGCTGTTTGTTCAATGTCTACAACCATGGGTATATGTCAAGGAGTATTAAACCTTCTTCCCACATCAGGGAAACAATGACTCTTTATATACACAGAAACTGAAGTTACATGGATTTCAAGTAGATCCGAAATTACCTATCATTGATATTTTGAAGGATTTTATGCAGTCAACAATTTACACAATCAAAAAAAGGAAATTAATTCTCAGTTATCATAAATTACCTCCTAAGCAGTTAGCGTTTTCAGATCTCTTAACTCTGTAATGAAATGAATTTTGAAAGATTCACAAAATATGCTTATCTACATCTTGGGATCATCTGTTAGAAACCATCTACTATCACAGATACAGAGTATAAATCTGATACCAATGGATTAACAAGTGTGCACCGATGTAGATATAATATATTGATCAGCACTCTTTGCACTCAATTCAAGAAGCTGTGTTGGGAGGTTTTTCAAGTAAGAGCAAAATGACTATGGTGCTATTTGTTTATTCATGCATGCAATATGGTAGATTCTCAATAAATGTCCAATGGATTAAATTGAATATGTCTTAGATAGACTTGTGCACAGAATATAATAGGACTATGTGGGAGGAAATTACTTTTATAGCATAGGAAGCTTGAAAAGGAGAGCAGCCCTATGACAGCTGTCTTAGAGAACAGAAGCAGAGCTTATAGAGAGGCAACATTAAGTTTGATGGAGGAATGATGGGGAGAATGGAGTTAGGATTGGGTGAAGTGACTGAGGGCATAGGGCATAAATCTTAGAAGGCACTTATTCTTAGTACTTTTATAATCCTGAGAGTAAGCATGTCAAAGTTATGCCATATGTACCTCATTTGTCTTTCCCTAGTCCTGACCCTAGTGTGGGATATGTATTATAGATGAAGAATAATGTAGAAAGTACTTGAAGCATTGCAAACATTGTCTGCCATGGATCAGATGTGGAAGCATATATAGATAGACAAGAAGAAGCATATCTTTTTCATTATAGCAAAAAATGCAGGCATGGAAAAAGAGAGAGCAAAGAAAGGGGGCAGGAGTGGAGACTGGAAGAGTGGGCTATGACCAAATTGGGAAGGGTCTTGTGTGTTGTGCTGAGGATCTTTGACTGCTCGCTGCAGACAATGGGAGAACAAACACAGTCTTCAAGTTTAGCATTGCCCTTAAAAGACCACTTAGTAAATAAGTGAGGAAAATGGTTTGGGGGAGAAAGACTAAAACTACAGTGAATCTGGTAGGAAGCTCTTGTAACTCTCCCTGGAAGAGAGGGCACTATCTTCACCTGGATGTGGTCAACTCAGTGTATCTGATGAGGAAAGGCTACATGGTAAGTGCAGTGGTCTTTAGGCTTTGGTGGTCAATACTATTATAAAGAAAGATAAGAACAAGAGCCAGCTAAGGAAACAAGTTGGCAATTTTGAATGTGGGCAAATTTTAAAATATTTGAATAAAATAACTCATGTCTCAGCCAACTTTGGTTACTGTAACAAAACACCATACACTGGGCAAGCTGGGGATACTAAGCTCAAGGTGCCGGTGCTGGCAGATTCACCTCTTGGTGAGGGCTCTCTTCCTGGTTTATAGACTGTTGTCTTCTTGCTTCTTCACATGACTCTTCCTGTTTTCACTGCATGTACAGGGTGGGAGTCATTGGGAACACAGCATGGGGAATACAGGGAAGGAGAGAACAAGCTCTCTTGTGTCTTCTTACAAAGGCTCTAATTCCATCATGGGACTCTGCCTCCAAATGCCATTGCAATGGGAGTTATGGTTTCAACATATGAATTTGGGGACAACAAATACACTCAGTCTCTTGGAAATTGGATTAATTTTTGATTTGGTTGGCAAGAAAACTGGGCCCAGTCTTTTGGCTCTCCATAATCACTGCCAATGGAGTTGTTTTCAATCTAGTTTTCACATTTTCACAGCTGGCCACTAGGACTTGATGAGCCAATGGGATCACATCCGTGACTTGAGCCACTTTAGCTGAGGAAATATGAAAAGAGTAATTCTAAGCTTTACTTGGAAAATAATAAACAAGCTTATCCCTGGAAGCTCGGCAGTGAACACTTTCTTGACTTTGGAAATGCATGTAAAGTGTCCCCAGGGCCTTACCACTTTTCATAACCTTTATTTTAAAATCAACTCCTTGTTTCTGATCCCCTAGGCCTCAACTGAAGTAAAACTGATGTACCTTGGAACAGGCACACAACATACACACACACACACACACACACATGCACACATACACACATACACACACATGATCCTTACTATTCTACCTTATTAGTCAAATGTCAATTCTTCTACTGCCTGTTTTCAAAATTAACCTTTAATCTCTTCATTCAGGATCTAGAACAAAAGCCCCAAATCATCATGATCATGATGATCATCATCGTCATTGTCATCATCCATCATCATCATCATCATCATCATCATCATCATCATCATCACTATTATTATTAAATCTCTTGGATCTTGAGGCTTAGATGAAGGCATAGCAGAATGTGGAGTTTATTTCAAAAGCCATAAACTAAAACCCGGGTATTTTCATATCTTTACCTCTTGTTTTTAAAATTTATTTATTTATTTTTTAAATCACAACCTCGGTAAGTGGTTTTTGGTATACCTACCCTTCCCTTTGGGTCCCTCTCTGTTCACTCAAAACCATTTCTTTGTTGTTTGCTAGTATGTGTTAAGTCCATTAGTCTCTTTCTTTCCTGTGGCAGTATCCTTTCATTGGGTAAGAGACTGTGTTCTTGGAACCAGGCAAACCATGTGTAGGTTTTCAGTGTTAACCTTGCATTGGGCAGCCAGTCTATATTTATTTGTGATCTGTCCATGTTTTCTCATTGCTAGTTGTCTTCAGCAACCCCTTCTCTGTGGGTTTTTTTGTTGTTGTTTGTTTTGTTTTGTTTTTTTTTTTTGCTGCTTTACCTTAAGGTTCTGTGTCTGGTTTAGGGGTCCTCACCCCCAGCCAGTGTCAGTGAAGAAGTTTCTCTTTGGATACAGGCATGTGTGAATGGCTGTTGAAGATCATCTCTTCTGTCTCAGTTTGCAGCTTTTCTATGGGGCCAATGCCCCCACTTTTTGACCTTCTTCTCCCCTAATGTGGGAATGGGTACCTTGCTCTTCTAGATGGCATCTCAGAAATGAGATCTTGGCTCTTCCAGACCTGATGAACATGTACGTGTGGATTTGTGACATCGTGTTTCCATAGTTGTTTCTCCAGTCTCACATGCACAGGTTCTCTTGATAATCTATCTCCTGTGTCCAGCTTAGACTCATGGACTGGATTTTTACCTGGTCCCTCATGGTGTTTGTATTATGCATGTTCTTCCTCCTCCTGAAGATTAGCTGGAGTGAGAGTGAAATGGAAGGGGCATTTCCCCCACCCCCATGCACATGTTGGTACCTCCCTGCATGGGGGTGGGGCCTGTATAGCTGGGCAGACACAGTCCCAATTCCCCTTGGGGTAGGGGCTTGGCTGAACCATGCCTCGGTCCATTTGGGCTGCAGATGGCTGCCCCATACAACCATCCGCTAGTGGATGGCTAAAACCCCATCTGTGTCCCCCTCTCCGGAGCAGGGGGCCTACCCGAAGGTTCCTCACTGCCTTGGCTTCCTGCTGACAAAGAGGCCCAGATGGCCCAGGATCCCGGGTATGCAGGCAGCCATGTGCCTGCCTGCTGGTGGGCCTACTTTACCTCTTATTAGTAGGAAATACGACAGATGTTAATTTAAACTGTGAACATAACAAGAGGCAGGTTTTTACCTTCTCTGGTGGCTCTCCTGAGCCTTCACACTCTGGTCCAGGCTGAACTGGTTGCAGCTCAGAGCACTCGGCCCTAATTGCTGGTTTCCACTTCTGGTGACCCCAGGACAACAGGATCTATAGCAGCATAAGACAGATACTTACATCCAGGGTCTGAGACAACAAAACTTGTTAGGTTTGTGTTTGACAAGTGCTTGCTGAGTAGGTGAATAAACATAGGTTGGACAGATACTTCCAGGACTGAGTGAATGCTCTCTGAAGAGCACAGCTCTGGAAGCAGTAAAATATCTCCACTCTTCCCTCTCTAACAACAAAGGCCCTGCCCTCCTGGGTCCTTCTAGGCTATCATGTTGACTGGTTTTCAAGAGAATATCCAGGACGGATGGGTGAAGGAATCCCCAATGTTATCCTACCAATCCTGAGTTCTCACTGCAGTAGTTGACCTCCACGTTCCTAAGAACCTTCCCTCATTGTCTTCCCAATGCAGCCCCAGTGAGACCTTCTGCAGTTTAAGACCTGGGCCATGAAAAAGACCTTCTCTCTCCAAAGCTGCCATATCATTTACTTTGAAGCCTATAAGCTCCAGGATTTCAAATTACAATTCAGAAACAGCCAGAGAAATGATCACAAAAGACATGCTGATGCTTTGGGTTAGAAAAGACATGTTCTCTCTTACTATATTTGAACATGCTATTCCCTCTGGTTGACCCCTGCTCTAACAGATGATAAAAATATACTTGGTCTGACATTCCTGTGTTCATGCGCTCAGCCAACAAACATGACCAGGTACCTCAGCAGAGCCAGACCTAGCACATCTCACTCCCTTTAATGAAGCCTTCCCCAACTTGTTCAGTGGAGTTAGTGATTCAGCCACAGCACATTTGACAATCATTTTAATGAAGCATTTGCTGAATTTGCTCCCCCTCTGCATGGTGAGGTCCTTGAGGAATGACCAAGTCTTGGGAATGTCTAGTTGCTAGTGCTCTGCTTGTTCACCGGCGACAGTAGGAGACAGCAAGTGAGAAGGTGTTCAGAATCCCACTTTGGCTACGAAACCTCACTCATCAAAACCAGATTATATATGTATCTGTGTATTATATATGTTTACATGTATGTATGTATGCATATACATATATGTATGCGTGTGTGTACATTCTCTACTAGTCTTATAGGGAAAACTCCATGGACACATGAACTTTCTGTCATTTCTCCTTGGAGCTAGTGAATACCTTCTGTTGCAGAACCTCTGTTGCATGCTTGTATCCAAGACAGACTTATACCGTGGTGGATGCTCCCTGAGAACAACTGTGACTAAAGTACATGTTACAGATGCTGAGTTCTAGAAGAAAAGCCAATACACAAACCACAATCAAAAAAAATATAATAATAATAATTCTGCTTTTTGAGAATACTGAAGGCTCAACAATGGATTATCTGCATTTAAGAGCAATGAAAGTCTCAGAGGTTAAAAGGATCTTTGACCTTGTCTCAGTCACTTGCCTTTTTCCTAATTGAAGAAACAATTACTGCTCCTCCTTTTTAATGGCCTAGAAAATGTAGTTTGGGGGAAGGGTCACTTTGCAGTATAGATTTATCTGTAAATATGCCCTGCCTGAGCAGCTCATCTTTACTCCTGTCTTTACTTCTTGTCTGTCATGTGAAGACTCCTCTTCTTCTCTGTCTTCTCTTTCCATGATGCTCCAGATCCTTAAACACAGGATAAAATCCATGGCTTGCGGCTGGGCATGGTGGCTCCATGCCTGTAAGTTTCAGCCTATGAAGCGGCTAGGGCTAGGGATCGTGGTTTGAGTCCCATCTGGGGCCCATAGCGAGACTCAGTTCCAAAAAAATAGCTGAGTGTGGTGGCGCTCACCTGTAATCCCAGCTAGCTGGGAAGCTGAGACTGGGGATTGCTTGAGTCTGTGGTACCCCGGGCAACAAGCGCCTGAAGTTCCATGGGCAAAAGTAGCGAGACCTAGTCTCAAAAAAAAAAAAAAAAATCCATGGCCTGTCCATTAGTCTTTAAAATTTACAACCATGTAAATTCTTTATACATGCCATTAAATGTTGGTCTTTCAGTCTACACATCCGTCTGGTGTGGTGTGACTTTGTTTGTTTACCAGGTCTAATATCATCTACTGGTTACTATCCAAATCTTGGCTGAACCTGTGCAAATGTCACATCAGCACAAGTCCTGGAAGCCATGAAGAAACCTACAGTTTAACTCAGTGGTGATCTTCTGCTCATTCAAATGCCACCCCCATCCCAGGCAGAAGTGGGGTGTCTTCCCAATCTGCAATCAAGGCCTTGGGTGCCGTTCAGTCCTCAGACACCTTCTAGGAAGATCTTGCCAAACTCAGGGTCCAGGGCACTCACCATTCCAGGCCTGAAAGTTAACTCCTTGGCCAGACCAGTTCAGCTATAAGAACTCTCACAAGTTTGTCACATGAAATCAGAGGCCACGTTATATCTGGAAATATGGAGTTTGGAGGTCAATCCTGTCCACATTAACTGGGCCCTGGGAATAGAAACATCCTTTTCCTTTACCAGTAAAGTTCTATTTGTCTTTTCAACCTATGACATTAAAACCCAGTGTTTGTTTTGTTTTAAGAAGTTCTGGAGCCCTGAGTACAACCCTTTGAGATGACACTTCTAACTGGAACTGTGGCTTTGCAAATTGATGTGAGACTGTTTGGCCGTGTCTTGAGATGCTGAGCAAACAAATCTGTCCATCCAATCATCTGAATTCAGTGTGATACCTTTTGGCCCAAAGTCAACAAACACTGAATGGTGAGGTTAGAGAATAGCTCTGTAACCCAGGCTTGCTGATTAAAGAACCAGATGTTGGCTGTCGAATTAGACATGACATTATTTTCTGAATATATCTGTGCATTTTGAACATATCTAATATTATTGCCAATTACATTTCTGTATGGAAGTCTCTCTTATTTCTCAGATTAGTTTTTTCCTAGGAATATTTTTAATCACACCGCCCATAAGAAATATATACAATTCTTCCTTTCTTTAAACATAATTGATATCTAGCTCTGTGCCAAGTCTTGTGTGCTTTTAGTGAAGAAAATAGCATCAGCAACTATTTCTATCTCATTTTCTTGTAGAAGAGGCAAAAAAAGAAATGAATGATAATAACTCATTGTGATACACAGGATGTGGGTAAGAAAAGCCATAGACAACCAGAAGAGGAAGATTTTAAATCTGTCTTGGTAATCAGTGAAGATTTCAGAGAAGTGGTGACATTAGAACTGAGTCCTGTGCGTACCATAAAAGGGAACATTGGCTGAAGAAGGCAAGGCCAGAGAAAAGAGGGAGAGAATATAAATAGAAAATTGACAGAAGGAATTTTAAAAGTCAAAGCGTATATGATGATATGTTCCCAAAATCATGGTGATTAATTTGTAGGAGGGTAAGAAATTTAGAGAGTTGGATAATGTCAAGTTTTTCTGAGATATAAAGAACATAGATATTGGGAATGTCTTTCTAGAAAACAATCTGATGTTTAGTCAAGTTAAGTACACTTGTGTTCTTTCCCCAGTGATTAAACCTCTGAGCATCTGTCTCCCAGGATTATTCTCACACAACTCCACTGCAGCATCATTTCAGTTTCTGGGAGTTGGAGGCAACACCTTTACACAAACAATAGTGTGCAATGAATTAAATCTGTGACTATAAAAGGAGAAAGAGAGCATAAAATAGATAGAAGGTGAGAGAACAGCATTGCAGGTAAAAGCAGTGAGATTTGGGAGTGAAGGTATATTTTCTAAATAGCAGATATGTTAGTGCTTCTGCTGTTTTAGGTATACTTAAAAAACAACCGAAGGAGGACTTAAACAGTAGGGTTAGAGAGAGAATGCAAAGAGTCTTTTTTAAAAAAATATTACTTATTTGTTCTTTAGATCACATCCTCTGTGTTTTTTGGGACACCTCCCCCTCACTCCTCCTTCTGGTGCCCCTTCCATTCTCTTACTCTTTGTTGTTTACTAGTTGTGTTAAGTCCATTAGTCTCTTTCTTGTGGCAGTGTCCTTTCCCTGGGTGAGAGACTGTTGTTGGAACCAGGTGAGCCTTGCTGGTAGGTTTTCAGTCTTAAGTTTGCTTTGGGTGGCCAGTCTGTGTTCATTTGTGATCTGTCCATGTTTTCTTGCTGCAGGCCGTCTACTCCAATCCCATCTTCACTGTTTTGCTGCTTTACCTTATGGCTCTGGTGTCAGATTTAGGGGGTCTCGCCCCCAGCCAGTATCGGTGAAGAAGTTTCTCTCTGAATAGAGGCATCTGTGAATGGCCTTTGTAGATCATCTCCTCTGCTCAAGTTTGCAGTTTTGATGTGGGGCCAATTACCCCATCTTTGGTCATCCTTCCCTCTCCCACAGTGTGGGGAGGAGGTGTTGCTCCCCCAGTAGGCATCTCCAAAATGAGGTCCTTGGTCTTCCCGACCCAGTGAGAGCTTAAAGTGCACATGGTGACATCGTGTCTCTACAGATGTTTCTCTTGTCTCGCAGGCACTGGTTATCTTGGTTGTCCATCTGCTGTGTCCAGCTCAGGCTTGTGGGCTGGATTTTTGCATGATCCCTCACCCATTCTATGATGGGGTTTGTGTTGTGCATGATCTTGCTCCTCTGAAGTTTAGCTGGAGTGCGAGCAAAATGGAAGGGGCTCCCCCCCTCCGCTTGCCCACACGCCGGTAACTCCCTACACGGGGGCAGGCACAGATGGCTGAGCCTGTGCCCTCCCATGCTTCCCTTGGGCTAGGAGCAGAGGGCAATCTGCTGATCTGGGTTGCAGATGGCTGCCCTGTGCAGCAGCCACCCACTGGTGGATAGGGCCACTATGACCCCCATGCCACCCCCCCTCCAGGGCTCACCTGGCTCAGGGGGCTTACCCAGGAACCTTGACCCCCCTTGCTGGCAAGGGAGCTCAGACAGCTAGAGACCCGGTCGCACAGGCAACCCTCAGGTGGCTTCCTGCTGGTGGGCGGGACTTGCAAAGTATCTTTTAAGTCACACTAAAGGAATAGTTTATTACATATGTAACAGACAGTCAAATTGAGTTGCAGGGTGGAGAGTGATGCTGCTTGACCATATTTGTTTTTGCAAGCAAAACACTCAAATAGCAGTGTGAGGGAAGACTTAAATAGAGGTGACATGTGTCTTACAACCAATGGAATCCTAGTAAGAGGTCTCAATTCTAACTGCATTTTCTTCCCCACGACTAGCAAAATAACAATAAAGCACGAATCACATCAGAAAAATGCCCAGGCTCCACCTTCACCATCATTCAGGCATATCTTCTCCAAATGCCAGAGAAACTGTCTACAGAGATCTGCCTGCCCTGCAGCCAAGCTCTCTTCAATTCACTGATTGGTTTTCACCTTTCAGAATCAGAAGTATCTCCCGCCTCATCCCTACCACTCTGGCTCACATCCTGACTTAGGAAGTGAAGGGAAAGATTATGGCTTTCTCTGTGAAGGAAGTCTTGATCTCAGGGCTTACTTTACAAAAATTATCAGAGTGATTCACCAGGTTAATAAGCGGGAGAAGAAAACTACATGAACATCTTAAGAAATGCAGAGAAGGAACTTAACAAATCCCCCTCGTAGTAAACATAACAACTCCCAGCACCTTGGGGATGGAGGAGCTTTTCCTCAACCTGATAAGTATACCTAAGCAAACCTATAGGTGGCATCATTCTTAGTGATGAAAAGCTGAGTCCTTGCCTTTAAGATCAGGAACAAGGCAGAGATACCAGCAGTCACTGGAGATTCTAGCAGTGCTACCAATAGGAACAAGAACAGAAAGAAAAGTCATTCAGATAGGAAAGAATGAAGTAAAACTCTCTTTATGACAGATAGCATGATTATGAAGAGGTTCAGAATATACCACCACAAAGTATGCCACTTTGGCAGGTGGATTATTTTGAACTGAAGGTTTTAGGGGAGGTACCATGTTCCTATCTCCACTCACATGCAACCACCTTGAACTGGCTACTGGGAAATAGGAAACAGAATGGAATGATCAGGTGATGCTATATAGTGAAGACAAAACAAAAGAAGAACACTTGTTTCTGTGGCCCCACATGTACCCTTATACTACAAGGAAGAAGACACACAGAGAGACATGTAGACATTTGGAAGAGACTTCTGGGAAGGCTGATAATGACAACTATTATCTTGATATGATATATACTTTTGTCCCAGATTTCTAGGACATGTGTCAAAACCCCTTCCCTATGGCTCCCTGACAAGTCGGGCACGATGACTCATGCCTGTAAGCTTCAGCCTATGAAGCGGCTGGGGCTAGGGATTGCAGTTCGAGTCCCGCCTATGGCTCCCTGACAGAAGGTACTATAGACTTATGACAAGTTTTATGCCTCTGTGGCCTTGCTCCAGGGCAACTCTGTTTGACTGAGCAATTATCCACAAGGAGATGGGTAATTTTAGGTGATTTATTGAGTAAAATACCCTTTCCTTTCTCTGCATAATAATTCTGTTAAAGTCCTTTCACACTAAGTGTCTGCTTTGTCTTTATACAGTGGTAATAGGACTCTGTTTTAGGGAATGCAGTTTGAGGGGGTCCTGGGTACCCCTCTGTCATACACTAACGGGCAATTAAGACTTAGCAGATATAGAAAGAAGCATTCTTGGAGCTTCCCTTATCTGACTAAAAGCAGAAAGTTCTGAGAAATGAGGTTGCTATAAATCCCCTCTCCAGGGAAGTTTTATGGCCATAAAAAAGACAGAAAGTCGGCATGGAGATGAGTTTGTACAAACAAACCTTACTTAAATAATCTTTATCTGCTATTGGTTTTCTGATATATGTACCTCCCCATAATTTATTGCCCCTGGAAGCCCAAAGTCCCCTTTTTTGGTCTAGTTAATTCTTATCACAGTTTGTCAAAAAGGTATGTAAGTATTGCAGCCTAACCATTTCTTTGAGTTTTTACTTCTTTTCTATTGTGTTTCCCATGTCTATAAAATTTAAAATATTAAATTAGCATTCCTTTTTATCTTATTAGTCTTTCTTCTATTAGTTTAATTGGCACCCATTACACAAGCTAAGAAACTCGATGATGATGATATAGAAAATTAGGTCTAATCTCTAAAACCCTAATAGGTGAGCTAAGAGTGGTTGCAAGATAAAAGACCAATACACAAAAATCAAGTAATTTTTTCGTCCTATAAATTGATGATAGAAACTTGAAATCAAATCAAAAATAAATACTTTTTATTGAACAGAAACTATACGAAATACTTAGAGAAAATGACAAAAAGAAAGATTTCAAAGTCACTGAGAGAGGTTAAAGAAAACTTAAAAAAATGAAGAAATAAACTGCATTCATAGGTCAGAAGATTCAATAGCATAAAATGTCAATTATCCCCAAATTGATCTCTATATTTAATGCAGTCACAACTCTCAACATCCAATTAAGCAAAAACCTTCAAAACTTGGCAAAAGATCTGAACAGACACTTCATCAAAGAATATGTAAAGTTGGCAAATAAGTACATGAAAGATATTCAACATTATTAGTCATCAAGGAATTGCAAATTAAAAACTTAATGTGATACTACTATATACATAATAAACTGCTAAAAATTAAAAAGATTGTCTTTTCCAGAATTGACAAGATATAGTACAATTGGAATTCTTATACCTTGCTAAAAAAAAGGTATAATCATTTTGGAAGAAATTGGGTAGTTTCATTAAAAATTAAATATGCATCATATGTTCTAGCCATTCTGTGCTTAATATATGGAAGAAGCTTTTGTTTTAAGTCTATAGAAAGACTTGTAAACAAATATTCACAGCAGCTTTATTTGTAAAAGCTAAAAACTGGAAAAAATCCAAATACCTGTCAACTAGTGAATGTATAAGAAGGTTGTGATATGTCCATGCAATATATAGAAATCAGCTACTGACAGAGACAAAACAAAGAATGAATATCAAAATATTCCTGATGATTGAAAGAAGTAACATAAAAAATAGTACAAGTTGCATGAAATTCTATTTTAAATGCTATTGTAGAAAATACAAAGTACTGCCTCACTTTATAACTGAAAATGGATCAGTGTTGTTTGAGGTGAAAGAGAGGTGAGTGGAGAATGAAGCGATGCACATGCCCCAAAAAAGTCTTGGGGGTGATGGTTACATTTATTATCTTGATTGTGGTGATGGTTTAAGAGGTATATTTGTAAGTCCAAACTCATAAGATACTTTAAACTTCAGCAATGTATTTTGTCAATTGTACCTCAACAGAGATGGTAAAAAGAAATTTCTAAAATCTTGAAAACGGAAAAGTGATGGAGGGAAGAAACAGGAGATGCTGGGTGATGGAAGTCAGGGAAGATATTATCTCAGGAAGGAGTGATCAGGAAATGAAATAGTGACCAAAAGTCAGATAAGGAAAGACTATGTCCTCATGTGTAAAATGAATCCAGTAAGAGCATCTTTCTCATAGAGTGTTAAGAAGATTAACTAACTTCATGTAAAGTGTAATGAATGTAATAAGCAATGACATCCAAACTGATGCTATACTAGGACCTAGAATCAATTCTATCTGGGAAGATGGTATAAATCAAGGTTGGCCTCCTGGAGGTGGTACACTTGGTCCAAAGCTCAAAGGGGGTAATTTACTTTTATTAAAATGCTTATGTTTCTGTGACCAGCTTGCATACATAAACTGTCCATAGCATATGCAGCATGTTCTGCTTTTATATTTTCTCTCACTAGCTCAGCCCCAGTCCCCAGCTTTGTGTCAAACAGTAGTGGGTCTTTAATGAATGCCAGGGTCACGAAGCATGGACTTTTTTGATTTGTAAGGGACCTCAGAGATAAGCTAGTTCAACATCCTTATTTTACAAGCAGTTGAATTGTATTTTAAAAGTAGCCAGGCAAAAAGGAAAGACACTCTACCTGGAAGCTGATTTTTCTGACTTCACAGTGGCCTCAGGCAAACCTCTTCACCTTCGTGGGTTTCAGATGTCTTATATGTAAAACAAGGGTCAACTTACCGCCTAAGATCTATGGGCTAAATCTATGGGCTAAATCTGATGTCCCTCTTGTCGTCAAGGTGACAGCAAGAATTCTTATATCCTTCTTTTATAGTTTGAAGAACATGGAGGTTCAAAACAGAGCTTACTTAGTCTTATAAAGCTGCTGAAAGAAAGAGAGAGTGAGCAAGCTAGAGAGAGAGAGAGAGAGAGAGAGAGAGAGAGAGAGAGAGAGAGAGAGAGAGAGAGAGAGAGAGAGAGAGTAAGAAAGAAAAGGTGCACAAACTTGGAGAAACCATACTGGAAATTCTAGAGTTTCAATTTAAAATTCAACTCCTATATAGGCGGGGGAGGGAGGAAGCACGCGTGGTGTGCCAGGAAAAAGCTAAACGTTAGATTGTATGAAAAGAAAACAGAAACCATGTTTCGAAGACCTGTATTACAGGTGCTGAAACAGTTTGTAAGACATGTTACTGAGACAACAAGCACCTTGGTTCTTGAAAGATCTTTGAATAGAGTGCAATTACTTGGGCAAGCGGGTCAGGACCCTGTGATGAGACAGGTGGAAGGAAAGAACCCAGTCACAATATTCTCCATGGCAACAAATGAGATGTGGCGGTCAGGGGAAAACGAAACCTACCAGATGGGTGATGTCAGCCAGAAGACAACATGGCACAGAATATCCGGCCGGGCCTCAGAGATGTGGCGTACCAGTATGTGAAAAAGGGGTTTCGAATTTTTGTGGAAGGGAAAGTTGACTATGGTGAATACACGGATAAAAATGTGAGGCGACAAGCGACCACTATCATAGCTGATAACATATTCCTGAGTGACCAGGCGAGAGAGAAGGAGTAGAGTGGATGTTCTGTGGCTGTTGGTTGGTACAGACTCCTTTTCAGATCATGTGTAATGTATAGTCCTAATTAGCTTCTAAGATTAAAGTATTTTATAGGAAAAAAAAAACTCCTATATAGGTATGGGGCATGTCAAACTGCTGTCTTCTTACTTCAGTATCTTCACAAGAAGATGCTCAGATGTCAAGGGATGCAATTCTTGCCTTTACCACCACAGAGAAAGGGACCACAAACTCAGAAATGTATCAAAGTTGCTCTTCTAGAATGAATTATAACATTTATACCTTTATGTAAATGAGGTAGAGCAACTATAAGAGTGCCCGCATTTAATTCCCTGCATTAAATCCCTTCTTGAGAACATTATCAGTGGGTTTTGGGTCTCTGGCTAAAGTTACAACTGTAAACTTTTATCTAACTGTACCACTTAGACAGACTGGAACTTAGTAATTGCTTTTACATAGTTCCTGAAACCTTTGTAAATAATACATTTGGGGACAAATGTTCCCTCTGATCAGCTAATGAGCAAATAGCCTTCAAAGCATCCCAATTTGTATCACTTTGACAGTTAAGTTGCAAAAAGTGTGTCAAATCATTTGTGTTATTTCATATTCAGATAGAACTAGCAAATATAGGCTGCTTATTAAGTTCCAGGGATAATTCTAAGTATTACAGAGAGTATTTGATTTGATCTTTACCATGACTGGGTGGGAGAGGCAATATTACACTTCAATGAATCTCACTGAAGTCTTATTCCCTGAACAGGATCTTGAAAATTGTAAATAGTGATTCAGTGCAAATGACTCTGCTGCTACTTTCTATAATTGAAAACTTCCAGAAGATTCCATAGCCCTTTTCATCTTATCATCTCAATCTTTCATTAACATTCAAGAATGTTGAGGAAGAAAATTGAATGATGTCATCAAACAGAATGATAACCCCAGGACAGATGTTTTCTTTATTAAATCCCTCCTTTCAAATAAACTTTGATTTCTTGCCATCTCATCATATTCACAAAAAATGGAGTCATACTTTCATCCTCAAACCTATTGGCGTTTTTATTGGTAGGGATGGAATGAGTTGGATCCCATCTTTCCTGTATTATCTACAGTAGCTACTAACTTCCTGAACGTCAGTAGGCTGAAACCTGAAATTTTTAGTTTTTTTTCAAAGTAGTGGATTTAGAATCAAAAGTTCCCACTGAGTCTTCATTCTTTGGGATGTGTTTGCTTGTGAGTCCTATGGTTCTGCTATCTTAAAGAACCATAGTTTATTTGTCCTATTTTTCTAATTTTCTCTAATATTTCAGAATCATGCTGGACAACACACTAAACACAGCTCACATGAATACTTAAAATTCATTAAAATTCAATAAAATTTCAAGTTCAGTTTTTGTGGCTGTACACAGCACATTTCAAGGAGCTGGTAGATACCGCACAGAACTGCATAAGTGTGTATTATATCCACCAACACAGAAAGAGTCAAATATCTCATGAGGAGCGCAACACACATTCATGTAGAGTTAGTTTGCCCTGTACATTAAAATACAGTGCTGGGGATCAGACAAACCTGGGTTTAGTTCCCAACTCTAGTTCATCTATCTTAGCAGTGTGACCCTGGGCAAGGTGCTGACCTTCTCTGAGTCTTAAGGCCCTCATCTATTATCTTGAGATGACAATATTCACAGTGAATTTATAAAAATTAAATGAAAGATGATACAGAAATTTCCAAACGCAGACTTTAACACTTGTAAGCATTATTTTTACTGGTTTGAGCATATTGTGAAGTAGGTGGTCAAACTCCTTTTACTCCAGTGAGAAATCTTGAGTCTGAAAGTAAGGGACTCATCTGAGAAATATGCACAGCAAAAGGTAAGCCTGATGTATTTAGGCTTTTTAGGACTAATATTTTCCATGATGCCGACTTCCTTAGTTAAGTTAGTTTGAGACCTTTCATTCTAAATGGTAAATAGGATAGGAGGCCATGAACTCAGCAACAGCTTCATCTGGATAGAAATGCCCACAGGTAGCAGAGGTAGTAATTAGGATTTCTGCAAGATGGCCAAGTAAACTTGAAGAATATATAGCGATTAAAACTACCCTATACCTATGTAACTTGTATCCCTTTAAAATCTGAACGTTAGGATTAATGAATCACTCAGTCAATGTTTGCTATAACATTTATTGAATATCTACGTCACATCAGAGGTAATTTTGGTTGAGTCTGTGAGTGGCAAGTGGAAAAGTGGGTGGGTAAGTAGATGGTGGTTAGGTAGAAAGTGGTAAGGTTTCAGAAATTGGCCAAGATCCATGGATACAGGTGTTTTGGCTACTTGCTGATTTATAATACAAGGAGGTAAGATGACAGGCACTTTACATATCAGACTCCAGATGCTTAGAATACAGAGAAAACACTGAGTAAAAGTCAGCACACCTATACTTTGTTCCCTGAGGTCCTCAAGACCCCATCATGTAGTCTCTGTATCTCAGTTTTATAGAAGGGAACATCTATAAAATGAATCTAATGATGTCTATTCACTAATAACATCACAGGTTTACACTGAGAATCAAACAAACTTGGGTCTTTGAGGTGCTGAGTAATTGTGCTCTTTCTGCCTCCAGAGTCTGTCCTTTCCCATCTTTCTCTCTCACCTTTGCCCCTGCCACTAGACGATGTTTCCTGGAACTAAGTGCACTGATCGGCTTATCTCTTTACTAACAGAAGGAGGGGGTGTGAAAATCAAAATCATCATGACAGCCTCATCCACTACCCAGATTCTCTTGTACCTAGAGAATAAAGTGACTTTGTCTTGACCAATGAGCCAGAAAGAGGAATTTTCTAGGAGTATATTATGCAATGCTTATGTTTTCTTGATTAAATAAAGAAATACTAACTTGGCTAACTCAGCCTTTTCTTCCTCCTTGAAGAAGAACCTATGACTGGAGCTATAGCAGCCATCATGAGATCATGAGGAAGAGGCTCGGTGACTGTCAGAAATGTCATCCTTATTAGTCTATTAACTAGTACCCACTAACTATCCACTTTCTTGATATATAAGAAAAATAAAACCCTTATTTATTGAAGGTATTTTGCAGGTTTCTGTTACTTGTAGCAGAATATAGTATTGACTTATTATCATATGGTTCTGACTCCAGCACCTGTCAGTAACTAGTCAGTAAAGGTGTTCAAAAATTCATGTTGAGTGAATGACTAGCTAAATGCATGCATGAATAAATGAATCATCTATCTTTATATCCTCTGCAGTGCTTAACTTAAAGCCTAGCCTCTAATAGAGTTATGATAAATATTTCTTGAACTAAATTGAAGAATCAAAAGTTATCATTTGGCACACTGAGAAGACCCATAAATATTCCTGTGAAAAACACAAGTGCCCTTTTAAATAACACACACAAAAAAACCTGCCGGGTCTCTATGTTGGAGAAAATAAGAAAATCGAGAACATCTAGTACCCAAAAGCAGTGCTTCAATTTAGAAAGCCTAAAATAATACCACTCATCACTCTTGTCTCCTGGTAAAGTACAAATTAGTGGCTAGGAAATTCCTCCAAGCTCAAGGGTGACACAGACATTAGCCTAAATCGGAAAAACCCTCACGGCCTCCTAGGCCCACTTCCGAGGGAAAGGTTTACCAGACTCCGCAGAGTCCAGGAAATCACAGGACATCTAATTTAAAACAATTGTTGTGAGAGACATGAGAGAAATGCTTCACAGCAGCTCAGTGCAGAGGCAGCTCCCTGCAGCTGCCCTACCACCAGCACAGAGCAGGGAAGACTCCCTAAAGGACAAGCTGCCTTGCCCCTAACTCTGCCTCCTGAAGTTATTCCCCTGTCTCTTGCAACCCAGAAGACACAGACCCACTAAGCTCCCCACAAAAATAGCTAAGCCAATGTGACTGGGCCTTCACTCCAGGGAAGCATCATCTCTCGTCTGCTTTGTTGCCCAGCAAGAAATGGGACTGGGAAGAACACCAAGCAGATTACTGAGCTTGAATTATTAATTCTTATTAGCATATGAAAACGCCGCCAGTGACAAGGGCTGCTGAAATATTGCTCATGGCAGCTAGGCCCACGTGCATGGAGGCTGCTAAATTCAGAAGCCTGGAAACAAAGCATATGTTCAAATGCAGCGGGGATGGTTCTGGAGTGGCCACGCTGCCCCAGACACAATACTGACAATGTATGTACAGAGGCGGCACAGTGTGGCTGGGTGAGCACAAGCTTTCCAGCCTCACAGAAGGATTCCAATGCCCCCGAAAATGTCTGTTGATTAGTCCTTTCTATGACCTTCAGTTTTCTCATGGTTAACATAGCTTAATAATATTTAAACCCCAAAGCCAGATGTGGCTGTTAATAACATAATGTAAAATAGCAAATAAAATGCACTGCAGAGTGCCTACCTCCTTGGGTGAATAATAAATACATAGCTTGCATGCACCCATGCTTTGCTCAGACTGAACTTACAGCCCTCCATGGAAGAGGAAACTGAGGTTCAAAGGGAAAACAGGCAAAAGTCAAGAGCCCAGGCTCACCTGTGAGCTTTCAGAGCTGGCCTTCTCTCCAGGCCCCCTGTTACGAGCATGAAGGGAAAATGTCTTCGAGATTCAACTGCTCTTGGAAGCAATAGAAAGTCTCTGGTTTCTTCCATCCTCTTTCCTGGTCCCCAGTCCGAACCTTAGCTCTGGATGGCACCTGAGCCCAGGACTTAACACAGGGCTTCTGGGGCCTCTCAGGGAAAAGGCTGAATCAGATCAAGTGGAAATTAAAAGGGGCCTTAGCGACTACAGGCCTAAGCTTCATTAAGAACTAATGAAAACCTGCCATGAGGTTGAGCACAGTGCTTATGAGCTATGTTCCCTCTTTGCTCTGTGGTAGCCTTTTTATAATTCTGTCCAGAAAGTTGATAGTGCACCTAACCAGAGGCAGAGGCTGGGGCCAGCTATCAGCGCTGTAGCCACACTATTCAAACTCAAAACAGGCTATGTGGTCTGATGTGCCTGCCTGGGGTCAGGACAGTCCTGAGACTGTCCTTGAGAGGGTAGAGCAGAGGACACCTCAAAGTTAAAGTCAGTGGGTATCAGATCTCAAACTGGTGGATCAGCTACTCAGGCTGTGGATAAGATGGTAAGGGTTGGAGGGAGAGGTGGTAGTGTTACAAGGCAACCCCCAAAGGGAAATGGGATGACCTGGGTATGAGTACTCATGCACTTGCTTAGAAAAACTCAGAACAAGACCTAAGAGCAGGACATGACACATACAGAAAGGTTAATAGAAGGTATATTAGTAAGCAGAATGAAAAGAGAAAAAACATACACACACTGAGAGAGAGAGAGAGAGAGAGA
>PVHY01005408.1:0-83574 GCA_004024945.1 Uropsilus gracilis | reverse complement strand
AGTAAAAAGAAAGAAACCTTGGCCCCCCCTCCTCCCCCCTTTTTTTTTTTTTTTTTTAATTGAGACTAGGTCTTTCTATGTTGCCCAGGGTAGTTTCGAATCTGAGAACTCAAGCAATCCCTGGCTTCTTGCCTCCCTGCGCTTGGATTACAGGCACACACCACCATGCCCAGCTGAAGCCTTGGTCCTTGATGATGCTGAGGAGCTGCCCTACTGGTCTGGGCTTGTCTACTTTCTTCCCTTTTTTTTTTTGAGACTAGGTCTCGCTATGTTGCCCTGGGTGGGTCTCGAACCTATGGACTCAAGCAATTCTGGCCTTGCACTGTAGGCTGCAATTAAAGGCCCGCGCCACTGTGCCCGGCCTGGCTATCTACTTTCAGTTTTCCTTTTTTTTAAATCTACCTTGGATAAGTCACACTTAATTTGAATTTTTAATTATATGTAGTTGAACCTCATTCTAACCAATAATCCTGAGAGTCATAATCTTTTAGTGTGTAACCCTAGTGGTTTTTCATTTCAAAGATACCTTAACTTTGTACCACATACTCACTTATACTCAAAAACTCCATCCTCCTAATTACATGGACTGAAAATCTTGAAATTATTTAGATTCCATTTCTTATCTATTTTAAACCCCAAAAAATCGCTTAACTGTTCCCTCCTTTGCTATTATACAGTCTCAGCTAGCACAAGCAGCCATTGCATGGGAGGATCACAGGAACTTCCTACCAGTTCTCCCTGGGTGCTGTCAATCTTTTGAAAATGAAGCTGATCCTTTAGACATTCCATAATCTAGCTTGTCCTTTTCTCCACTGCACTTTCTAGATTCTAAACCAATCCAAACTAAAAAACTGCTTCCTAATCTGAGATATTCTCCTTTATCCTTTATACAAATATAAGCCATCAAATTCTATTTCAGGTTTCATCTCCTTCAATTCAAGGAGTGTTCCCTAAATTCTCTACCTCACTTTCTCCTCTTTAGCAATCTTTCCAATCTATGCTAAGAGGGAAATGGGGTGATGAGCACAGTGTGAAAAAAGCCAGATTGTGTAGAGCTGAAAGGCCATGTCATAGGTTTTTATTTATTCTAATAACAATGGGAAGCTATTGATGGATTTTAAGAAGGAAATGAGGTCATGTACCAATTTGCATTTAAAAATTATTACTCTGACTGCAAAGTGTAGTAGCTATCGGAGAAAAGATCAATTCTAGAGCTAATTCAGTTAGGAGAGGGATACCAGAAGTGGATTAAAGAAACCTGATAAAAAAGCTTGTTGGAAAGGGAGAACTTGAAACTCATAGAGGAAAATGAACATCATCTGAGTAAATATATGTTCATCATCAGAGAAAATTGGTAAATGTTTATCCAAAGAGTTGGTGTGCAAAATTCACTACTAAATATTCTGCTATCAAGAACGTATTGATATTTACAATGTCTGAACCTTGACTGGATCTTGGTTTTAAAAAACATTAACAAAGTTTTTAGGGACAATTGATGAATTTTAAATGTGGAAGGCTACTAGGGATATTACATGTTAGGTTATTATAAACTTTAAAGAAATGGTGGAATTTAATGTAATTATAATTTTTTATTGATTCAATAAGTATTAATATGGAAGAAACTCCTTATTAGGAGATATGCTTTAAGTATTCCAAGGTGTAGTGCCTGATGCGTGAAACTTCCAAACAGTTTAAGGAGGAGGAAAAAAGTGTGTGTCTACACACACTTATATATCCGTCCGTCCCGTCTGTCCGTCCGTCCCGTCCCGTCCCGTCCCGTCCGTCCGTCCATCCACATGCATATATATATATATATATATATATATATATATGAGAGGCTCACTGGTGTTTAACACTTTTTTCATAATGTACTACTGGAGTACATTATGCCATACTAGCATTTCTTAAATTAGTATTTTATTTCTGAACCTGTTCTGTTATATTGACACTTATTTACTTGATAATTTGAAATAAATTGTTTTCTAACTGACAGCTCCAAGCAAGTTTGGCATCTTAAAAAGTAAATCACAAGAGCATTTTCATCCAAAAATGATCCTTCCTTCTACAAGTTAAGGAATCAATACTCTAGCTCTTTCTTTAGTTTCAAGCCTGGCTACTCTTGGATTCCATTCTCAGTCTGATTAAGGAATGAGGAAGAAACTGCAGGTCCCTTTTCAATCTGAAGACAGGGCATTGAATCATTCTCTAACACCTGTTTATTAAACCTTCAGTACATACTAAATAATCAATCCCTCCTGTGGAGTCATTTCAGAGAATAGCAGGTACATAAACTTGTCTTCAAATAACCTACTATGTTCCTCTTTTCTTTGTTAACACCATTATACTCCAACACAAGTGTGACTATTGACTAATTAAACCCTAGTTTTTACTGAATTTAAAGCTTACAGAGGCAGAAACAGAAGCAGAAAGTATGCTCTTCTCCCTTCAACCAAGAGAAAAATGCTTTCTCTGAAAAAGCTAGAATATTGTATTTTCCCCACCTATAAAAATATTTCCTGGGAGGAAACAGTCTTAGCAATAACAAGTCTGTTAACCTGAGTAATAAGAAGGCTTATTTCTATAGTCAGACCTGGCCAGACACCTCCTCTTTTGACTACTTGAACAGGCATGCAGGTGAGACCCCTTATCTTCCTCCACACTGTGTTTACAATCAGATTGCATAGACTGGATACAAGACAAAAGAAAAAAAACCCTAAAGGTCTGTGCCAAAATGGTATTCATTAAAAGAAGCAATTTTTTAAGCTCTTAAAATAAAATAGTGACATACACAGTACCAAGTCAGGAGGTTAACTTCAAGTTTTGTCTGGTAGTTTTAGGTGACTGTGTATGCCTGTTAAGTGGGAACTAGTAAGCCATATATTGGAAGTTTTCCCAAACTAGAATTACGTAACGTAACTTGTAACTTTATGAGTTGGCTCACTGCTTATCATAAATACGAAGAAGAATATGAAGGAAAGACATAAAGAAGAAAAGCGTACCTATTCTCAAAGAAGGACTGACTAATGAAAGAGCCTGAGTAGCTTATTCCTCTCTTCCAAAGAAATACAAGTATTTCTTGTAGAGCAAGAAAAACTCTATTAGAGCAGTAAAAGAGAAAAAGAAAATCACAAATAATTTCAGATTTCATTTTAGTCATAATGTTCTCTAATCATACTTCTTATCGCAGCTTTGGGAGAGAATCAAACAATTTTGTATCTCCTTTTACCTTTCCTTCTTCCATCTATCAGTAGTAGAAAGATGGCAAAAAGCACATACAGAAGAAGGAGTGGAGAAATCAACTAGAGAACTCTAATTTTTGGATTTGTGGGTTGACTAAAGGTTGAGATTTATCTTGCATTTTATCCTCTTTGCTAAACTGTAGTGCCACCTGCTACTCTTTTAAATGCTCTCACAGATGGTTCAGGGTATTGCAAGGGCAGTTTTCATTCTTAAGGGGGCTGTTCAAATATCAAATGTACTAGAAGAAAAGTGTGTGTGTTTGCTTCTCCATCTATTTTTAAAATGCTTTTCTTTAGTTTCCTTCACAATTTGTAGGAAAGAAAACAAACACTAAAGAAATCTTGAAGATACTCAGAGACAGGAACACTAAGACTCCCTTTCTCAAGACAAATCATGGAAGGTAACCCCTTCAAGCAGTTGGGAAAGAACCATTAACAATGGAGAGTTAAACTATGGTAGATATAGTCATCATCAAAAGTTAGGAGAGGACCTCATTCTTGAAAGAAGAATGAATGTTTTTTTAGAGAAATCCTGTGCTTTATTTCTAAGTAAAGGAAAATGGAAAGAAGAAAAAAGATGCAAGTTTATCTAGTGATAGAAAAGAGAAGTCATCTTGAAGACTGAATTAAATAAAGTGAGAAAGGATCCTTCCGAAGTTGCACTTTCACTTAGGAAACAAAGATTGTCCAGTTTCTGTTCTCAACACATCGTTATCCAACACAAACTCATCTGGTCTTAAACACAGGCCAAGGTCCAGTATCAATTCTTAAGCCACCTTTCCTACCTAATCTCCCAGTGAGTTAATGCAAATCAAAGCAAGCACTTCAGTGCTGCTGGTAGTGAAGCCTGTTCCTTTCCCAAGAGAGGCCTGTAAAACAGGACAGTCACTGACAGCAGTACAATTACTGACACAGATACAGACTTTATGGACATGTTTATCTCTGCTGTAAATCCACACTCTCTCTCCACTCCGATTCACGAGTCATAAAGAAATTGCAGATAATGAAAAAGTTGGGGAAATTTACAGCATGTCGGAAACCTCAGACAGCAAGAAGAAATTAAAGAGCTGACTAGGGATAAATCACACAGGTACAATTAAAACTTCCCGCATATCTCCTTCATTTCCAAACTGAGGCACAATCCAATGGAGCTGATGAAAAGTTGAGGTCATGACTCCTCAGGATGTAATCATTTCTTAACTAAGTGCATGTTAAAAATTAGCCAATTCACAGGTCATGTGCAGACACTGATTTCTTACTGCTACCTTGATTTCCTTCACTCTCCACTAGAAGCATACAGAGCAATTCTGTCCATAAACTGGCCAAATTGCAACAAGCAATAAATGGAAAGGTGATGTCCCCTCTCCCACTGCCATCTCTGTGGGTGCAAGACATCTTTTAGCATCATCACTGTGGACTGAGCATTAAAATGAGAAAGTAAGAGCTACAATGAGTAAATAAAATTGGAGGTTTCTTCTTCCCCCAATAAATAACCATTCTGAGGTTTCATTTAATCTCTTTTCAAAATTCCAAAGGAGATTTTAAAGGACTGTTATGTTTGATACTAGAATAAGAATTATTTAAGGGACTGTTATGTTTGATACAAGAATAAGAATTATTTCTTTGTACTTGTTTTTCGATAGTGGACAGAATTAATAGTCCATATGCTATGTAACCATTTCTGCATGAGCTTCAACTTAATATGACATTAGTTATAACAATACCCTCAACTCCTATTTTTTTATAGTCTTTCCATTACAATGGTTACAGGAAGGGGGGAAAAATAAAAAGGAAAAAAGGTAAAACAAAAACCCCAAAAGTACAATTAATACTCAGCTATTATTCCAATGAAGGAAATCAGAAAAATACCAAAAGTTAAAAAATGTTTATTCTTTAAATAATAAGCATACCAGATCTCCATTTAACAAATTAGATAGAATAAGAGCTCCTCTATTCTATATGCCTATCAAATCCTGTGTGAAAGGGAAAAAAAAAAGATTTTTAATCTTCACTCTTCAATCTTTCCCACTTACTTAGATGAAACTAGCAGGTTTAAAAACATCAATTCAAACACAAGATCTTTCTGGAAAGCAGAAGTGGCAGAACACAGATTTTACCAACTAATTTCTACATAACTGAACCAAACCAAGGTATCAAAAAGCACATAGGTCAATACTAATCTCTGTGCATCCCAAAAGAATAAAGTTTCAACCAAATTAGTTCTAACATGATTTGGAAATTCTGAGCAAGAAATGAAGGCTAACAGGCTTTTTAAGCAATATGCCGGGTACAACTGATATGGTTTCGATTTTATTACCATTTGACTCCTTGGTAATTTGAGGTCCATTTTACACTTCAGAGAACCTAAATATCATTTTCATTTTATATATTAAGATTTTATTCTCTGTGGAATAAAATGAGTTAAAAAGAAATACTAAGAATTTCAACCCAGACATCAGTGTCATAAAAAAATTGTCATATCTCATTCACAAATGGCAATTCTATTTGCCCATAACAGAAGGCATGGCTTCTGACTTGTTTTTGCTTATAATGAAAAGTTCCTTCAGCTCCTAAGTATCATACTGGTGGCTACCATCAAACAGAACTGCTAGACATATGTAGAGTTTTATGTGCAAATATCTAAAAGGCAATTCATACTGCATCAAATGAGTATTTAAGTGAAATCAAGAAGCACGCTTACTGCTTCTATTCTAAGTAGCAATGATATCCTTGGACTGAAAATCAAAAGACCTGGATTTTAGCCCTAATTTTGCAAAGAACTAGGTATATGATTCTGGCATATCACTGAAGATCCCTGAACCTGTCAACACATCTGGTTAAATGGGAACAGTAAAATAGTAGAAAAGATTAAATAAACACATGTAAGAAATACAGCAGTCTCAAAACTGTACTTGCCTTTTCTCTTTTCATGAAACATGATTCAGATTCCTGGTTCTGTCCTAATAAGCTGTGTGGCTGTCCTTAAGCAAGTCACCTAGTATCTTTAGGCCTCTGTTTCTGCATCTGTAACATTAGAGGGTTGGTACTTGATCTCTAAGACTCCCTTATTGTTTTAATATGCTATCACTACCGATTCCAACACTAAATTACTGGGTGACCCTGAAAAATTACTTCATCAGATCTCAATTTTCTCATCTTTACATACTGAAAGGTGAAGCATTAGAAAAGCATACAAGAATTATAACAGGATATTCATAAAAGGAAGAAAAACAAGTGGCCAGTAAATATAACTTCACCAGCAAAGAAATGTGTAGCAAAATAATGAAACATAATTTTCACCAATAAAATGAGCAAGCAGTCAAAAGTTGAAGAATATCTAGGTTAGCTAAGATTAAGACTACAAGCTCTTTCATAGAATCTTCTTAGAAATCAAATTTGGACAAGTCTTTCTGGTAGTTACCCTGGCAACGGGTATAAGATTTTGAAATGTGCCATTCACTATAGTCTAGCAAAGAATGCTAAATGCAGCATTATTTACTAAGTGAAAACACTAAAAATAACTTGTGTTTATTATGAATAAACAAAATACACTGTTGTTTTTCATGGGTACTGAAAACTGTTCACAAAGTACTAAGTCAAAAAGTAGGTTGTAGAAGAATTATTTAATGCCACATGTGTAATATGAATAAATTTCTATGTGTGTTGAACATATACATGTATGTGGGTATGGGTAGTATCTCTTAAAAGTATATATCACCTATGAACAGTAATAAGTTTCCCTTGTGTTCATCCCTCCAGTTTTGTCCTCCTTTCCTCCCCCTTCTTTCATTGTATACACTTCAGTTCTATGGTCAACTTGTTTTGTTTTTCTCTTGTCCTTTGATTTTGTTTCTCTATACCCCACATATAAGTGAGACCATCTGGCATTTATCTTTCCCTTCTGACTAATTTCAGCTGGCATAATTCCTTCTAGCTCCATCCATGTTGCTACAAATGGCATGAGTGTTTTTTTTTTTGATTGCTGAGTATTATTCCTTTGTGTAAATATGCATAACTTTTTGATTCATTCATTGATTTTGGGGCATTTGGTTTGTTCCCTTATCTTAGTTCTTGTAAATAGTGCTTTCATAAACATACAAGTGCAGGTTTCCTTGCAAATTAGTGTTTTTGTGTCCTTTGGATAGATTCCCAGGAGTGGAATCCCTGAATCATATGGTAGATGACCCATTTATAGTGGTTTTTTTTTGTTTCTTTGTTTTGTTTTGTTTTAAGAGACTAGGTCTTGTTATGTTGTCTAGAGTTGTCTCGAACCGCAGACTCAAGTGATCCTTAGCTTCAGCCTCCCAGGTAGCTGGAATTACAGGCATGTGCCACCACGCCCTGCTCATTTAAAGTGTTTTAAGGAATCTCCACACAGCTTTCAATAGTGGCTGGACCAGTTCACAACTCCACCAGTAATGTAAGAAGGTTCCTTTATCTCCACATCCTCTTCAGTATTAGTTGTTTTCAATGAATATATATTATTTTGTAATGACAAAGTTCATATATATTTAACTTAAATACATTACAAAAAAGATTATTTTCCACTACCTAAGCACTCTCTTGTTCTTATAATGCAGTAAAATGTATATAGTTATATCATCAGCATTACAATGTACTTGCTTTACTTAGATTTACTCTAAGCAAGTTACACATACCATTTCTAACCTTCTCTACAGAGCTATAAGACCACTTTATTGTAAAAAAAAAAAAATCAGTAAGATTTCATTTTAGAATCTTCTCTCCCCACTTCCACCTACACACTAGATGTTATTTTGAAGAGTAAGAAACCTCAAACTGAGATCTTTAAGGCCAGAAAACTATCATTACTTTTTTAGAAAGTCACTTTGAAAATATAAATTTTATTCTGTTATTCGCCAAGTCTCAAATAGAAACACTTGAGCAATCAGTAATTCTAAAACTAAACTAGGAATATACTTGAATTGTTACACAGCAGGGAAAGGATGAGTGTGATGTTTAACAAAGCACTAGATGAGGGCTTATGGAACATGGACTGGTTATTTGTTGCAGAATGGCTTGGTAGGCAATCAAGAAATCATAGTACTTAAGAAGAGAAAACTTCATTCCTGATGACACTGAAATTTTGGTTACCATTGAAGCACATTTAATTATTTCATTTTTTGATATATGTCTATGTAATTTAAAGTGAAGCAATAAAAGGAAACACTCTGCAATACAGTATTTAGGCACACTCTGATCTTCCCACCAATTCACAAACCTTAGCTAGTCTTTATGTAATGCAGAATAGCTTTCTCCTCAAACTAAGGCTTAATGCACCTGTCCTCTAAATCCCAGAGGTCCCACAGAAATCTTACTTCATCTCCTATATCTGCCACTTTGCCACAGAAGCCTTACTATTAAAATCAAACCATAAATTTGGTTCCATTTCTTTTCTTTTTTTTTTTTTTAAGAGACTAGGTCAGGGTAGTCCCGAACCCACAGACTCAAGACTAGATAACCCACGGATACCTAGCCTCAATCTCCCAAGACTGGGATTAAAGGTGCATGCCACCACGCCTGGTGGCTCCATTTCTACCTCTTAATGAAACTCTGAAGGTATTATCTACATTTCCTATGCTATTCCTACCATTCACTCATTGCTCACTACATTTTAATATGCTTCTACATACTCCTAAAACTACTTCTCACCATATATTAACTCCATTTCCCTTTCATTCAACTCTTATTAATTTTTCAGACCTAAACAATTTTCTTAAAAACACGAGCCCAGCCAGGCATGGTGGCTCGTGCCTATAAGCTTCCGCCTATGAAGCGGCCGGGGCTAGGGATCGTGGTTCGAGTCCCGCCTGGGGCAACACAGCGAGACCTAGTTCCAAAAAAATAGCTGGGCGTGGTGGCGCATGCCTGTAATCCCAGCTACCTGGGAAGCTGAGGCTGGGGATTGCTTGAGTCCGTGGTACCCCGGGCAACGAGAGCCTGCGGTTTCATAGGCAAAAATAGCAAGACCTAGTCTCAAAAAAACAAAAAACAAAAAAACACGAGCCCAATCTCTTACCAAAAATTATCAGCAAGACTGACATGGTGGCACGTGCCTTTAAGGGCAGCTACACAGCACAGCTGAGACTAGGAATCACTTGAGTCTGCAAGTTCGAGACCAGAGACCCACCCAGGGCAACATGGTGAGGCCTAGTCTCAAAAAATAGCTGGGCTTGGTGGCGCACACCTGTAATCCCAGCTACCTGGGAACCTGAGGCTGGGGATCACTTGAGTCCAGGGTACCCTGGGCAACGTGAGCCTCCGGTTCCCCGAGCAAAAGAGTGAGACCTAGTCTCAAAAAAAAAAAAAAAAAAAAAAAAAAAAAAAAAAAAAAAAAAAAAAAAAAAAAAAAAAAAAAAAAAAAAGAAAAGAAAAACTATCAGCAAATAATGTAATGCCTTATCTACTAGAATGTTAACTCTATGACAGCAAGAACCATCTCTGCCTCATTTACAGCTAAGTCCTTGGTGCTTAACACAGTACTCTGAAGGTACACATCAAACACTTGCTAATTGTTAGACAATAAGAATACACATGTCTGGACCTCTCGTTCCTAGCATAGGAACCCTTGTAATTTCCAAAGCTCTAAGAGGACAAGAAACATCTTTTATTCTGATATTTTCTTTTTGATTCCGGTTCTTGACAGAGTCCTTAACGCCCTGAAATTTCCTGGTATAAGTGGCTTCGAAGTCTTGGTGAACTCTAAAGGGAGCTAATTATAGGAAAGAACAAGCCAGGATTAGAAGCTTGGGATTTTTAGCCCCACCTCCTCCTCTCCAGCAAGAGAACTGGAGGGGCTGCAAATAGACTTAATGATCAGTCACACCTATGTAACTGAAGCCTCAAAAATATCCCTAAAAGTGCAAGGTTCAGGTTGATGGACACGGGAGGCACTGGGAGAGCAGTGAATCTGAAATGAGCTCTGTGTTCACTCCGACTTGTCTTGCCCTAGGCACATCTTCTCTCTGGATGCTCATTTGTATCCTGTATCATACCCTTTCAGAGTAAACTGGTGAACAGCAAAAAAAAGGTTTCGTGAGTTCTATGTGCTACTCTAGGAAATTAATCAAACCTCAGAGGGTGAAAGGTAAATGAGTTGGTCTGGCTTTATTCACCATTAGACTCTGTGATCTGCACCTGAGGTATTATTGCACCTTCCCTATCATTGTGTAGAAGCTCAGTAAGTGTGTACATGGTGAGTGAGCACACCTGTGCCTAGGAGGAGAGGCTAAAAGTGCAGCATCACCGGGGGTGGGGGGGGGGCATGAGAATATGGGGAGGAGAATGTGACAAGGACAGAACATGAGAGAGACCAGAGAAAGAGTCTGAAGATCCTCTGCGGGACTGGGGAAAGGAGACGGGACTCACCTGCTTCCCAACCCCTTTGTTCCTGCTTTCTAACCTATCATGCTTGCTATACAATTGGCCCAGCCTTCCTGCCTGGTGTGCTTGTATACCTGGCTCCCTGAAAAAGCATAAAGCTGGAAAAACCCAGAGGGTGCTGACATTCTTCTTTAACTGCTAGAACCAATAAAAAAACCTACCCAGATTGGCTTCCTTGCAAGAGGGGCTGTGGGAACATCCAATTTACCATCTACTGGTTAACAGTGCAGTGGTAATCTCGGCTGGCAACTGGCATTAGAAGTTGCGGGGAAAGGGAGAAGTCTTGTAGGATCTCCAGGCAGATAAAGTCAGAATTTAGTTAGACTGTAGGACACCTAGCTGTGCATCACAGAATTGCTTGGTGTGAGGGAGAAAAAAAAAGTCATATAACTGAAACTTGATGCCCCTGCCCCACCTTGGTTTGTGGTAGTTAACTAGCTGCTGGGGCAGTTAAACTGCCAGAAGAGGGAGTTGGAACAGGAGTTGGTCCAGAAGCAGGGAGATGGGAAGGAGTTGGACAAAGTGAAGAGTGGTGGTGACAAAGCACCATGGTGTCTGGCAGAAGAATGCCCGGTGTGGAGAGTGTGGCTCTGCAGCAAGATGATATGGAAAGCTGGTGCCTGGAGATGGCCAGGGACTTGGAAAGCTGATTTGTGCATCAGCAATTGTGGAAGTTTGGAGCACCTTGGAGAAGTGGAGCAGAGCGGAACACTGGAGAGAAAAGAGAAGGCTGTGAAAGTGTCTGCCCCTGAGGTTTGAAGGGCCAAAGGGGTATCATCTTGGACTGTGTCTTTGGGACCTTTGGGACTGAGAATGGTGACTGGGATAAGATGACTGGTCATTTGTGGCTTTAAGGACTTCTCATTTTTCATGCTGAATCCCCTTGTTAATAAACTGTCGCTAAACTGCATTTTGAGTGGTAACTACTACGTGCGGGTGAAGCGGGACCTGTGGCTTATTAGTTGGAGGCTTTTGTCCCCTTTTGACCTGTGTTCATAACTGGTGTGAGGATGAGAGTATGCCAGTAGTGTGAGACTAAAGGAGAAACAAGAATGGGCTTTTCCTACACAATGAATTAAATACTGTATCTTAAAATAACAGCTTTTTAATGCTGTAAGGATCTGAGGGTCTTCAACAGCTTCACTTTTTAATGGAGAAGACGCATGCTTAAAGTCACAAAGTTAAATTCAAAGCTACATGTACAATCACTAAAATGCCTTTTGCACTTCTCATAAGTAATCACTGAAATTATCTAAAACCTAACAAAGTATTTTAACACAGTGAACACAGTAACAGATATGAAAATCCAGCTATCAAGTAAGAGTTGAAGAAATTAGGGGGGAAGGTGAATATTTTAAAATATCCTGTTTTAATGTTTAATATAGTAAGTATAGATAGATATAACCCAAGTAAACAAAAGCTCTCTGGGCTCACATTTACTTTGATTGTAAAGAAGTTCTGACCCCCCCCAAAACTGAGTCACTGTGCGAAGATATTTATCTTCATTTCAGAAAAGAAAAAACTAGAGTTTAGAAAGTAATTTGCCTAAGAGGTAAATGGAGACTCATATTAAGACTGTATAACTCTCCAGAACCCAAGCTCTTAATCACTATACTATACTAACCTGTGATACTTCTTAAGCTATATTTTGTAAAAGCAATTCCTACCTGTTAGTACAATAAGACAGCATACTTGCCGGATGGTTTCTTATAAATGTGACAAACTTGAGATTTTCAACCCAGCAGTTCTCAAGAAGATATAATTCCATTGACCTAAGAATCTTTTCCTCTACTTGTCTGTTTACAGCAATGCCAACTGCATGCTAGGCAACAGTTGAGACTCTTTGAGTGTTGCCAGGGTAACAACAGTGGGACATTCCTTTTTGAACAATGCCTACCCCCTTGATGGCTACAATGTCACCTTTCTTGTAGATTCCAATTCCTGTAGCCAAATGAACAACTCCACGTTTTTCTAAAAGTCCTAGAGTACATTTACAGCAGGTGCCTCTTCTCTTTCCTTTTATGGCAATTTACTGGGAAAAAGGAAGTCTGGTTCTGGCCAAAAGAAAGTCTACATTATTTAGTAATTATCCTTAGATATAGTAAGCATTTTTCTGGCATTAAATATCTTTTAATAAATAACAACTGCCAAGATTTGGAAACAAACCAAATGCCCCAAAACAGATGATTGGCTAAAAAAAATGTGGTACATATACACGATGGAATACTATGCAACAACCAAGGAGGACAAACACATGTCATTCGCAGCAACCTGGGTGGAACTAGAAAGACTCATTAGCAGAAATAAGTCAAAAAGAAAAAGAGAAGTACAGGATGGTCTCACTTATATGCTGAATATAGGGAAAAACAAACAAATGAATAAGAAAGAATGAAAACCAATGGGACTGAATCATGGAGTGAGCACGGAAGAGGGGGAAGAAGAGGGGGGTGAAGAGCATAAAAGATCAAGTTAACAAATATTAGTGAAGTGGGACAGCCCCAGGGTACACAATAATGGAATAATGTAATATAAATAGAAATATACGTATATATGCAAATTAAAAAAAAAAGGACAGGGTTATTAGGGAATGGAGAAAGAAAAAGAGAGCCATCTGCATAGTGCAAGGCAGCAGTAGAGCTGCTTCTCCCCAGCTTAGAAATTGTACTGATTCGATTCCCTCCCTCCCTCCCTCCCTCCCTCCATTTTTTTATATATGTGTTTCACATCTTTGTATTCCCTGGGGACCACCCGCCACCTTCCCTCCCTGACCACTCCCTCCCATCTCCACCCCTCCTAACCCCCCACATACTCATCCCTTTTATGGAATTTTCATGTACATGTCTATGGCCTAAATTGTCAACCGGAATAAATTTTATAATAATAATAAGAAAATAAATAAAATAAATATCTTTTAATTAAAAATTATTTTTAAATGGCTACATTGTCTTCTACTATGTGATATTCTATAATATTTGGTTATTCCCCTAGGGTTGAGTTTTAAATAGTTTTACTATGTCATCCTTTTACCTATAAGATAGTCTATAAAACTAAAGAAAGCTACTTTGAAATCAATTCATCCAAATTAATTTGTGCTCTTCCTGCTTTTCTCTGTCCTAAACCTCCCCATCCCCACTTGCACAAAATCAGGAAATAAAACATTACAAGCATTTTATGGTAAAATCCTCTTTGTATGTAAAGCCATCTCAGAGACAATGCTGGGTTTATGAAATAAGTCGACTAATGGATGAAAGATATGAATGCTTATAAGCCTTAACGGTAATTTAAGGCTTTGTGTATACCAATTTGTTAACCAAGGGAAAAATGAGAAATAATGGCATGTTTTACTTTTCATTATCATAATACATTTTTAAAAACAAAACACTTAAGGCTAAGTTGACAATTTTTAATTTAAAGAATAACTTTGATTCCCTTAAAACAGGATTTCTAGAATTTATACTGTATTACTACCCAAATAAGATTCCATGGTAATAACCATGGGAGATGGTTTAATAATGCATAAAACAAAGAAAACAAAGTAGGTTTTGCTTGATAAGAAATATGGATTACAACAAGGTACTTTTCAATCTAGTTCCCTGTCCTTATATTCTGGTTAAAATAATTTAAATTTTTACATTCTTGAATTTCCAATTCTTCTCATAGAAACATTTTAAAGTTTACAAGTAAAAAACATTTCACACAAGCACAAATAACAAAATGTTAAAACAAAATATTAATCTTTTGCCAATCAAGTTGACACTGATTTTTGAAAACTATACTTGATGTTGGCAAGGATGCAGAGGCAGAAATAGTGTTTCTGGAATACAATTTCTTAAATAGCTATAGGTAGCAAATGAAATAAAAAGGTACAATTATGAAAGAGGTTTAATGACCTACTAAAGAGTATACAGACTTCACAAATCCATTTTTAAATTATGAATATCCTCTTTTATACATTCATGTCCTGAAAGAAAAAATAATTACCTAAAACATTACCTGCTACCTAACCTAGATGAGAGAATTATTATCATGCCATTAGTAATACCAACCTATACATGGTTTTTATTTATTCTGAAAAAAAAATTAAGGTGCCTGCCTATTATGGGACATGTAAAAGAGTTAGGTAATTTTTTAAAAACTGATTTCTTTTCTCTTGGTTTTCATTAACCAGACTCAAAACACCATAGTAAACTAAATTAAGGTACTTTCTAATTTCTAAGGTCCATCTGTTACCTAGCCCTGAAAATGATATGTAGAAACCATAGACAGAAAACTTCAGTCAAGCCCTGTTCTTTTTGCTGGACTTCCATCATTCATTCATTCAAGCCCTCATTCATTCAATCTGTCAATCCTTCTTGCTGGACTCCATATATATATATGGATTATAATCTAATATATTTTAGACTCCTTAAAGCCCAGATTAGATCACTCACACTGTTCTGTGAGCATCACTGAGCATCACTATTGTTTTCAAATACTGCTTTGGCTATGAAATCTACACCCCACCTGGACTGGGGATCCTTCCCATTTCTACCCATCCAGGTCCAATGTGTTCTTTAAGGTCTATTTTCAATTATTCAGAACTAGCAAATATTACCACAATGTCACCTTTCCATAGTCCACAGGAGACATGACATCCCTTTCCATAGTCCACAATTGATATGACTATTGAAGTCAGATTACTTCTCAAAATCCTTCTCAATTCCATGGTTCTAGGCAATCCTTACCAATCCATGCATGTTAACATACAAAATAAAGTTTATGTCTTTCTTGTAGCTATCCAACATAATTGTCCTCTTTTCCCCTACCTCCAAAGATTCTTTGCATTCATATGAAACTTATCTCCTCTGCCTTCTATTAAGAATAACCTACTTAACTGTCTTATCTCTCTTTCCTATTATATTTTAATCTTCTCAAGGGTAGTAATTATGTCTTACTAGTCTTTATATCCCCTATAGTCTTAAACTCAAACAGTTGCTAAATTGAACATCTTATTCCTTTGTTATTATCTCATCTCAAAATGGCTAAATATATGAAAGCTTTGTTTTTTTGAGACTAGGTCTTGCTATTTTTGCCTGTGGAACCGCAGGCTCTCGTTGCCCGGGGTACCACAGACTCAAGCAATCCCCAACCTCAGCTTCCCAGGTAGCTGGGATTACAGGCGCGCACCACCACGCCCAGCTATTTTTTTGGAACTAGGTCTTGCTACGGGCCCCAGGCAGGACTTGAACTGTGATCCCTAGCCCTGGCTGCTTCATTGGCTGAAGCTTACAGGCATGAGCCACCGTGCCCGGCTATGATGAAAGAACTGAACCCATTTTGAGGTTCTTATATTCATATTTGGAGATTAATAAATAAATTAAGCAACCACATCTGGGGGATGCATTGAAAGAAATATGTTATTTCTGACAACAGAGAAGCTAAAAGCTAAAAAAGTTTAGGAATTGTTTAGAAGATAGAGTGATAAAAAGGAAAAGAAAAGTTAAAAATCATGCAAGATATCAACAAAATTAGGCAAGTAGTCTGGTGAAGCAACAAGAAAACGTTTTAAAATCTAAACTAGAAACTCAATTTAAGAGATGGGTAGAAGAAAAGCTAGTAGTACAGTAAGACTCATACTGCCATCTAGAGGTTGAAGGCTAGATTTTTCTCCTCAATCAGCCAAATGTAGTTAACTGAATTTGTAGTTATTACAAAGTTTAGGGTTGAAACAGGCCTCATAATCTAAGCCAAACAAATAACACTGATGTCAGTCACAAGAAATATCCAGAGTGTGAGAGTCCAAGTTATTCTCCCCCTGCCTACCTTCATAAATTAAAATTTTGAAAATCAACAAAGCTAACTATTCTTTAGAATTTTATCTATATGGAAACCATTTTTAAAGATAAATGGTTACTTTTTCAGAAATGACATGCCTGGAGGGTACTAAATCAAGTTAGCTTGGGAACATAAGTCTTTCACTGGTAACACTATCAAAAAAAGTAGCACCAAACAGTTTGTGGTGGTGCAAACAATTTCATCAATGTAGATTAATAAGACGAAGTTTCAAGTTTGAATGGGAAAGTCTCAATCTTTTTATAATAAAATCTGCTTTTGAAAAAAAACAGTCCTTTAAGAAACACAATGACAAATGATTAAATTTAACAAAAATAACAGTCCCACTTAAGCTGCTAATGGAATCACTGAAGTTATACCATAAATTAGCAGAAGAAACTTATCAAAATAAGCTAAATTTATTAATGGTTTTTTAGACAGTAAGACTCACTGTAATCTTTCTTATATGAAACTTCTAGCCAGTCTTTTTATAGTATCAATGTAATTTCACACCAGTTCACATAAATGAGAATAAATTTGAGATTTTTATCATGGCACATGGTAAAGCATCATGAAGAATAATATATCAAGTTCAGTACAGCTTCATGATAAAAAGCACTCAACAAACTAAAAGATAACATACACAACCTGACAAAGGCATCTACAAAAAAACTGATAATATTCTTAATGCTTTCTCCTTAAGATCAGGAAGGAATTAAGGACATCCACTCATGTCACTTCTATCCTGTAATGGAATTTCTAACCAGGCAACAGACAAGAAAATTAAATATAAGACATCAGAATGGATATAAAGAAGCAAAATTATATTTGCGGATGACTTGAGTCCTATGTGGAAAATCTTTAGTAATCTACTAAAACACAGTAAGAAGTAACAAGTGAGTTCAGAAAATTTGTGTTTAAAAAAAAAATCAACATGCAATTATTAACTGCATTTCTGTACAGCAGCCACAAGAAAACTAAGAAACTAAGAAAACAATCCCATGCATAATATAATGCTTTCAAAAAATAAAATTCTTAGGAATAAATTTTAACAAAGGTAGTTTCTGTCAAAATCCCAGCTGACTCTGCAATAATTGATAATCAAAATTTCCTCTGGAAATTCAAGGGACAAAGAACAGAGAAAACAATTTTGAAAAAAGAACAGAGTTGGAAAACTGACACATTCCAATTTTGAAATTTGTTGCAAAGCTACAGCATTCAGAACAGTAAGAGCTCAAAAGAAACCCTTACATTTATGGTCAACTAATTTTTGACAAAAAAGTCAAGACAATTTAGCCTCTTCAAGGAATGATGCCGAAACAACTGAATATACACTTACAAAGGAATAAATTGGGATACCTAACACATAAAACAAACAAATAATCCAATTTAAAAGCGGGCAAAGACATGATCGGTATCATTAGTTACTAGGCAAACCTAAACCATGACAAGATTTCACTTATTATCCACTAGGAGAGATATAATAAATTTAGAAATGAATAATAAAAAGTATTGGCAAATGGAAAAACTGAAATCCTCATATTTCTGGTGGGAATGTAAAATGGTTCAGTAATTATGGAAAAGAATCGAACAATTTCTCAAAAAGTCACTTGTAGACGTATCATACATCCCAAATATTCTATTTCTAATTTATTAATTCAAGAGAATAGCCAAATAGTACCAACAACCCAAATGTCCATCAACTGATAAACATAAAATATATCTAAGTGGGGTGAAGGAGGATTAATATGCCTATCTGTACAATGAGAGATTCTTTGGCCATAAAAATAATGATAACACAATACAACAAAGATAAACACTGAAGACATTACATTAAATGGTAGAAACCAGTCACAAAAGACCACATATGGTATGATTCCATTTATCTGAAATGTCCCGATTAAACAAAAAAAATCAGAGACAGAAAGCTGTGGAGTATGGGGGAAAATAACTAATGGGTACAAGGTTTCTTTGCAAGGCAGTGAAAATCCTCTAATATTGAGTGTTTTGTGTACTAATGACTGAACAACTCTTACACATATTAAATCACTGAATTTCAAGTTAAATAAGTAAATTGTGAAGTATATGAATTCTATCTCAATAGAGTTGCTATAAAAAGAAACAGCAAGAAGAACAAATGTATGAATGGCCCCGGTTTTAGCTCTAATTTCAAATAACATGATTGGCTACTTTTCCAATTTTTCAAAAATATCCTGAATAGAGCCATTAAATTGGGCAACTACATGACTACTAAGAGGTTTGTAGTCTTCAGAGACAGGGGAAATGTTTAAGGATAAGATCTGCTGAGAATCTGAATAGGATTTACAGTGATTCATTGGGTCTTAGAATAAAGCAATCAAAGTACTGTGGCAGCTTATAAGACTAAATCAGGATATATCCAAGTAATGGAGTAGGGTTCAGGTAGAAGATAAAACCAAACCATTATAACAAGATTCAAACTATCTTCACTATGGGTGGTTAATCATCCATTGTCATAAGAGGAAAAATTCCATAAATGTTACTTCTCATCAATGTACTTGTTTTAGATTTACACTAAGCAAGTTACACATACCATTTCTAACCTTCTCCACAGCATGAAAAAGAACAATTTTCTATTCAGAAAAAGAACAATTTCCAGAAGCTCCCACCTTTTCAGTTTTAAGTCAATGGGTTTCACTAGAGACATTCTGTCACTTCATCTGAAGGTACCAACAGCTAGTCATTCATTCAATTAGCAAATACACATTGCACATTTACTATCTATCAGGTACAAAGATAAGCCAAAAATATTCTTACCTTAGAGTTACAATGAATCCAAGAGATGAAATAAATACCAAGAATCTCCCTGAAGAGTAAAAGTGCCATACAATTGAAATAAACTGTTTAGAAGCAATTGGGGGGCCAGGAAAGATTTCACTTTCTAGGTCAGGTATGAAAAGGAAAGACTGGTAAGAGAGGTAGATTCTAGGCTGAAAAATGAAGGATGAATAAAAATTCTAATAGATTAGGTGAGGGAGGTTTCTCTTTAAAAAAAAAAGGACTAGTATAAGTAAATTGAGATGAAGGAATGTTCCAGAAACAGTATTATAAATGGGAATAGTGCATTCTGTTTTGATAGGGGAGAAGTGAAAGGTTAAAGCCAGAATGAAGAGGATTTTGAATGCCGTACTAAAGAATCCAAATTTTATCATATGGTTAATGGAATACTACCAACGACTTATGGATAAAAGGGGAAAGAAGCAAACAGTACTTTAGAAATATTACTACAGTAACAGTAAGCAAGATGGACTAGAACAGGATAATCAAAAGGCAAGGGAGACCAGTTAACTACAATAGTTCCAGTAAAACAGGTAGGACACTGAACTCAGACAGAAGTAATAGAAATAGAATTCTTTATATGGTAAGGCCGTTTATAATTTTTTGTATTTCTATATATCTCAAGGGAATTTCATATAAATTATGCACCTAATTGAGCCATAGTGCTCAATCATTAAAAGTTATAAATGCCTATACAAAAAAGTATTGCATTCCAAAATCTGCAAACCAAAAGGGTTAACTGTGACATAATCATGCAACAAATCAAAGGGTGGGGGTTCATCTTCCAAAAGATAAAATCTAGTTACTACGAGTTCATTCACATTATTTCTATACTAACATTTAACATTGCTCTAGGAAAGTGACAATCATGTTTGGAGGACAAATATTTTTTGCCTTTCGTTCTTTCTATCATCTCTATCAGTGCAGATATTTGCATGAAAACAAGATCACTGGTCCTTGGGGATTCATCAGTTCCTATTGCTTATTTTTCATCCATGTCATCTTTTCAATTAATGCAGAAAGGAGGACTGAGATATCGAAACACCAGATTAGGGTGTCAAGTAAATGTCAACCTCTAGAGTAGATGAATAATCTGTAAGGACAAAAAAAGATCCTGCTTTTATGCAAATACACTATACACAATAAAACAAAGAAAAACTGGATCCAAGAAGTCTAATATACTTCAATGTAATTCTTTCCAATTCTATATTAAAAAATTATTTTATGTCTGCTAAACTTGCATTGGTCAGGGAAAATGAAAATCAATTATAAAACACTACTATTAGAAATTGCAAGGTTGAATTTTGGAACAAAATAATTTTTTAAAAACCCAGCTGTACTCATAGGACTCAACTGGTAGAAGCAAGTATTTCAGCTGCATAATTCTGGCTCAATCTTAACATGGCTGAAATAGGTGACTTCCACCCCCATCTCAAAAATCTTACATTTTTTTAGAAATACTAAAACTTAAGTGATAATGTTTTTAATTGTGTGAATTAAAAATTAAAACATTGTAATGATGTGAAATTTATATATAAATAAATTATAAAAAAAATTTAAAACAAACCAGACCAAGTTTTTGATTTGGTGAAAGTCATTAAAATAGCCTTTATTGATGCTTAAGGAACTGACTCATTATTCTAAAAACTGATAAAGAATTGTTTACTAAGTTAAGAAGAGCTTTCATGGTAAAATTAAGTTGATTATAGAAAAATTCTACCTAATAAGAAGGAATGACATAATCAAAACATTACCACTTTTTGCAACCTATGATAAAATAGTGGATCTAGGTAGTCACCAAAGTCAATTGATGAGGATTTTAAAATGAATAACAAATGAGGCTAGCAATACGTTTATTAACTAAACAACACAAACACCTAAACAACACAAGCAGATACAAGCAGACATGATAGGCTTTCTGATGGATGCACACAGCATTTACAAAATTTTCTTGCCAAAATAAAAGTAAAGTCTGTATCTGTGCTTCTAAATTTAATTACCAGTAAATAAAATGGAATAGATGACCACACTAAACACTACTATAAGGATGTAAACAACAAAATCTAGACTGGTCTACAGAATAACTAGGTTTAATAAATGGGAAGGGAAAGTAAAAAGGAGGTAAAACTATGAGGAATTAAGAGACCTATCTATCATATATGGTACACAAACATTATTTAGAGATGATTCAAACAAATCAACTGTCTAACAACTATGAGTCAACCAGGGAACTCTGAATCCTGATTGGCTATCTGATGATATTGAGCAGGTGTGCTAAACTTTTTAGGTTAAATAATAGAATTGAGCTAATATTTTTTTAAAGAGAGAAAAAAAGAATAACTGCCCTTTTGGAGACAGTAAAAAATATTTGGCTTGAGCTAATACGATGCCTGAGATTTATGTTGAAATTATGGGAAATTAATATAATTAAAACAGATAGGTTGTATTACTGAAGGTGTTTCATGGGTAATATAAGGTCATTGTTCTATTTTCTCTACTTTGGTATATATCTAAAATTTTCCAAAATAAAAAGTAGAGCATAAAATATATCATTATCTTTCTTTTTTTTTTTAATTACTTTTTATTTATAAACATAATTGTTGATTTCTTGGATCATAATTGTTGATCCCCCTCCCCCACCTCCACTCTGTCATTATCTTTCTTTGTAGGAAAGCAGTAAAAGAAAAACTAATCAGAAGGAATATAATAATTTCAACTATGACTAACTAGCAAAAATACTACTGGCAAATACACATTTGATAATAGAGTACTTCTTGATATAAAAATCATAACATTAATTTCATTAAAAAACTGACAGAGAGGTAAAGAACTGATCACCATGATCATTACATTTATTATCCAGAAACAAATTATATTATCGAAACCTTGCATCTATGAATTAAAAACTCACATACTTGCCTTTTCATTATAAATGCAAGCCCACACCAAACACAGTAATTAGTAATTTTGGCCAAGACAAATTTTAATCACAAGAAATAAACACCCATTGCAGAGAGGAGACTGAGGTAGCAATGAGTGAATTTCTCAAACACCTAAAAACCTATCACAAAGCAGTTTGTTATTCTTTACTCCTTGATTGATGAAGTGATTTAAAAAATGTTTTCTTGATAAAAGAAAGTCAATTTTACTGACTATAGTGGAAATAAAGATAGACAACTAAGGAACTGACTAGTTAAATATTATAAGTTTTAAATGAAGCATAAAGGTGAAATGTTGAATTTACTAGTAACTTAAATCAATGGCATGAATAAATCCACTATATGTTCCTATGCAAAAAACATCACTTATGAAACTGTTTTCGGGATTGTGCTAATCAGTACAAAACTTGTATTTTTGAAGAAATCATAAGGTAAAATCAAATGAAAACTGCATTTATGAAACTCTCAGAAGGTACCCATTGAGAAAAGCCCTAATCACTGTATCTATATTGAGTATCTCAATTACAAAGTAAGAATTTTCTGTATTTTCTCTACTTTTGTAATGAATACAGTATGTGAAAAGATACAATTCATAAGGAAATAAATTAAAACTAAGAGAATGATGAGACAGGAACAAATGAGAACTTTTGGATTATTACTCCTGGCAGCAGATTATGTTCCTGAACTACTTACATCCTTTCCTTTACAGAACTAAACCTCCCCTTCCAAACCATATGAGTTCAACTAACCCTTCGAGTCTGCATCCACAACATGGACCCAAGCCTAGTCCTTTAGAGTGCTCCATTCTACCTGGCAAAAAGCCTGGATCTAGCATAGATATGTGACCCAAAATGGAATTATCAGAGTCCTCCTAGGACCTTTTGGAATTTTCAGAAAGGCACTCTTTCTTCTGGAATTATAATATTCAAAAACACAGAGTGAAGGTACTTTTAGTCACCTTCCCTGGTCTGGATCAAAGAATAAAATTTATACATGAATTGAAACCATGCCTTGAGATGCAAAGTAAAGCCAAAAACAAGAATACATCCAATGACATCATGAAGGCATGGATTTAGATATGCTCAAAACTATTTTTAATCCTGGATTTTTATTTATGTAAACTAAAAATGTATCTCTTTTGCTTAAACTAGTTTGATTTGACATCCTGTTGCTTAAAACTGAAAGGGTTCTCAATACACTTTCAGTGTACAGAGAAAAATCACTTGTGACCTAGTAAACTCAATGGTTAATAAGTATTTTCATAAAAAGTGCACTTAGATAATGGTGATTTCTTACTTCCAGAATACTTAATAAAGATACTTTCTGAATTATAGCTATAATGAAATACACAGCACGTAACACTGACTAAATGTAATCTGGGTACTTACATTCATCCAAGCCCAGCTGATAGGCCAGGTTCTGTAGGCCTCGTACCTTCTCCATCAAATTAGCTGTTGTGAGGCTCCCCAGTTCTGAAACAGAATCACGTATTTATCTACTAACAATTCACTTGGGATTTGAAACCTTGTTATAAACATTTTCAAGCTTAACTCTCACTATATATGTAGAAAAAGCACTCATTATCTCCTCTTCTCATCCAATCATTCCCTCTTCTTTGTCACACTCACACTCACTCACACACACACACACACACACACCAGTGAATTTTCCACTAATGCAAAATGTATAAGATGAGCTTATGTACTTTATAAAGAGTTATTAATATAATAACAAATTTTGTGTTTTATCTTAAAGATCCTCTCATAACATTTTGCCTAGCATCAAAATACACATAATATTAAAATATGAAGCTTTGTGTAAAGCACTGTGAAGATATCACAGAGCCCTATCTTGCAAAATGTACTATCTCCCCTATCATTTATAAATCCTTATTATTACAAATAACAATAAAATAGCAACTAAATTCTTACTATTTCTCATTTCCTTAAGTTTAGAAAACAAGAAATAAACTATAGTACACTTAAAACAAAAACTTATGTCTCCAGATTTTCATTTAAATCGCACCTAACTCCTTTCAGGTTTAAGATATCGCTCCATTTACATGAAACATAATGCTAATGAGCCCTTATTAAAACTCATAGTTTCCATAGAAATACATACTGATAGGACATTAGATAAATGTCTGCTTGAAACATTAGAACAATGAACCCAAGGTGTCCTTGAAACTTAATTTTTCCATGGTTGGAGGAGGGGATCTGCATTTAAGCAGAACAATAAATTATTTCTGAAATAGAATAAAGATGTTATTTTCTCCCACGTATCATGCCACACTCATCTATATCTGACTTTCTTGATCTGTTCTGTTGCCCAAGTAGTTCAAGAATTCCAGATTTTTACCTTAATTTCAGTTTATTATCTCATAACTATCATGAATCTTATCACTGGATGAATGATAAAAAATTAAATAGAGTAAAAACAAGGAAAATTAATGTTTTTTAATTTAAATTCCCGCTTTGTGGCTGCATTCCAAATCATTTATCAAACAACAAACTCACTACCGTTTGTAGTCTTCTTAGGGAGAAAATGTTGGGATAGAAAGAAATAAAAGATATGTCTTAATCTAATATGAGATTGTCAGTTAGTAGTACTGTTAACAATAAATGGGACTAAAGCCTAAATAAGATTGTATCATAGTGGAAACACAGTAGATTTAAAAGAATAGAATTTAAATTTTAACTGTTTCCCATAAATTTTGCTTAACTTTTGAATCTTAGATATTATCATACCTAACTCACAGGACCTTTATGAGACTTAAATGAGAAAATTTATGAGAGCTCTTTGTTCACTATAAGCAGTATAAAAGTTTTACAACAGAAATTATTGTCAATGAGTCTTGAACATGTATGATTTCTACACATGAAAAAGTAGAGAAAGGCATTCATTCAGACATGAGTAACTAAGTTTTAAACTATTCAGTTTTACTGAAACTGAGAATATCTATAAGAAAAGAATGAGCTATACTGAAAAGTTTGTGGAAGAGCATAGTGACAGATTAAAAGTCAAAAAGTTTTGCTTACCTTTCAACATGTCAATGTCATCACGTTCTATTTCAGCCATCCATTTGGGTGGAGAGCTAGTAATAGGCTGTCAGAAAATAAAAATATATCCATTCACATACACACAATGATTAAGTGTCCCTATTGTTCCTTCTCATAAAAAAAAAAAATAGTTTGACTCGTGCCTGTAAGCTTCAGCCTATGAAGCGGCCAGTGCTATCGCGGTTCGAGTCCTGCCTGGGGCTCCAAAAAAATAGCTGGGCATGGTAGTGCGCGCCTGTAATCCCAGCTACCTGGGAAGCTGAGATTGGGGATTGCTTGAGTCTGTGGTACCCCGGGCAATGAGAGCCTGCGGTTCCACAGGCAAAAATAGCGAGACCTAGTCTCAAAAAAAAAAAAGTTTACCAAAAGTCTTCAGGTTCCTTGAAAATACTGGCAAATTTTAGTTTCTAAGCTCCAGATTTCTCCAGGTTCAGATAATAATTTACAAATGGTTATTGTACCAAATTAATACCACTAACCTTTAAAGTTACTCAAAGGAATAATATCAAAAGAATAAGGTCTGTTACAGTTTCATGTCAAATAAGTTAGTGGAGCAAGAGAAGAAATTACTTAAAATTCAGATCTGGTGAAAGCCTCCAACTGAACTATCTGTAAGTAACACTCTTACATAATTAGTAAGGAATATTCCTTGGCAGAGGAGAATCTGAAAAACCAAGAATGAGAAAATCCTCAGTCTGAAAGAGAGAAGACTGTGATGATTGTCACTTGAAATTTCATTTACCGTAGACCGTGAACACTTGTAATATTAAGTGTATGGAACACTTACACTTAACACTTTATAACTTTAAACACTTTATAATTTTACTTTTTTTTTTTTTTTTTGAGATTAGGTCTCACTATTTTTGCCTGTGGAACTGCAGGCTCATGTTGCCCAGGGTACCACAGATTCAAGCAATCCCCAGCCTCAGCTTCCCACGTGGCTGGGATTACAGGCACGTACCACCACACCCAGCTATATTTTTTTGGAACTAGGTCTCTGTTACATGCCCCCGGTAGAACTCGCAACCGTGATCCCTGGCCCCAGTCCCAGCTTCCTAGGCTGCCACTTACAGGCATGCGCCACCATGCCCGGCCTAATTTTACTCTTTTCATACCCGAATGTGAGCTTATAAAACATGAAAGGTAGCCAATTTGTAGAACAGCACACTGGGGAAACAGTTCTTAAATAGAGTTGCACATGAGAATCACCTACGTAATAAAACAGATACAAACAACCTAATCATGCCCCTAATGTACTGATTTAGAATATCAAGGGTTGGAAAAGCATCCAACAGAGAGAGCAGAGCAGGGGACATTAGATATGGATTTCTTTTAAAACTCTCAGTTATACACTAGTGATTCTTTGTGCAGGTAGGAGTATAGATGAGAAACATTTCTTCAACTTTGAGTTTTCCCCCTTTTTCTCCATTAACACTTTACATGGTCATATGTGACAAGCAAAATACTTAATACATATGTCACTTAATTTCCAAATCATCCCGATGAAGCAGGTATTGCTATACTTAGTTTGCAAATGAAGAAATATATAGTAAGATTATAAATCATTTGCTTCAGGTCACATAGCTAGTAGAAACCAGGATTCAAAACATAAGAAGTTTGAGTTGAGAAGCCAAAGTTCTATATTACCTTCCTAGGTAATATAGGTTCTAGGTCAAATTCATCATTTTTATCCCAATGAAGGGTTATTAATACAGTGTCTTGAGAAGACCCAACCTCCTAGAAAAAAAACCTCAACATTGTGTGTGTATACACACACACACACACACACAATGTTGAGATATATACTATATGCACACACACACATATATATATATGCATACTGTTATAGAAAAGGCATAAACATTTAATTGGATTAAAAAAATATTCACACTCTTTTACTTGTGTTTACAGCTTAAAATACTTAGCCATAACCAAATAAACTGAAAACCAAGTATATATGATAATATAAAAAAAATAAAGTAGGACCTTTCTACTCATCTACTAAACAAAAGCTGATGTAATTTAGCGTAGTTACTATGTACTGTCTGTCTTGTGCTAGGTGCTGTGCAAAATGTTGTTACATACATTATGGCATTTTGTACCAAAAAGCCCTTGAGGTTCTTTCAGATGAGAAAGCTAAAGTTCAAAAATGTTGGGAGATCTGCTCAGATCAGACAGATAAGTAGCACACTCTGGACTCAAATGCAAGAGGACTCCAAAGTCCTGTATATTCCGTATGACTCCTGCTTGGGCCTTATAGGATGCTATAGAACAAGCCAGCTTCCAAAAAATCCAAACTCTTGAAAAAAAATGGGAATGGCTATAAATACTCCCTTTGTAAAAATACTTGCGTGGTATTCAAAACCCACAGGTCCATAGGGGCCTTCATATATTTAACTCAATAGAAAGATCATGGCTTTGGAATCAAGACAGACCTGCATTCAACTTCTGTTATTCACAAGGACTTAATAAGTAATTTCCAAGTTTCTCTGCCAGTCAGTGTTTTTACATTGGCATCAAATGCCAGAAGTATGGTGCTAGAAGTGACAGCCTAATGGTTTCAAAGTCTGGATCTGTCACTTGCAGTGAATAATCTTGGGTAACCTACTTAGAACTTTCTGTGCCTATTTCCTTGTCAGTAAATAGGGATAATAATTGTACTTATAGTTCAAATGGTTTTGTGAAATTTAAATTATATGTGTTAAGTGCTTAGAACAGTGCCTAGTATATACACTATGTAAGTGCCAGTTATTATAATCATCATACTCTCCTGTGAGAACATAAAAGAACATAAGGGAGCATATAGTCTGTCCTAAAAGTAGAAAAGCTATGAATCTAATGGTTGTCTTGTTTTGGTTTCTGATAAGGTAGTCAGAAATTCTCTAAGGATGTATAAGTCATAACACATCACATAAAAGAGAAAAGTTTCAAAATCATAGTTTGGGCAAAAAAAAAAGAGCATTACATTTAAATATTTCTACTGCTTTAACTTAAAAGCTTTCGAGCTGAGAAGAGTAAACTTTTCTAAGCTCTTCAAAGTTCAAATTACCAAAATAGAGCATTAAGACAGTGGAAAACATTATCATCAATTAACATTATGATAATATAAATAGACTTGTCTACCTGTGGTTACAGAGCTATTTAAAGATTATAATATTACTCCTGAAAACAAAGAAATCAGGACATTTGAGATATTATGCAGGAGCAAAGAGCAAAACACTGGATAAACATTAGGTGAGTAAAATATTACTTACACTTTTGAAGGAAGCTGCAAATTCAGCAACACCTGGTACTAAACAGAAAAAGTATGTTATTTAAAAAAAAATTTTTTTTAGTATTCCATACATTTAAATAATAAGAAAGCAGCCCTGTCTGTAAGAATAATATAGAAGACACAATAAATCATTAACTATAATATTGTTTCAGTGCTCTAAGAAAGATACCAGGTGTAACAAGAGGACAAAAAATGAAAATCTCTGTCAGACTAAGGGGGCAGCAGGACAACTTCTCAGAGAAAATGAGATCTTCTCAGAGAAAATGAGATATGCTTCAACCGATCTATAAAGGATCAAGAGAGTTTGGTAAGATACAACAATCTCCTACCAAAAATTTTAAGTTTCCTTTTCAGTTACACTAAAATGTAGAATCAAATGAAGAATCACATTAAAATACAGAAAAACAAAAATCAATATTTAAAAATAATGTTCAACCTCACTAAATAATAAAGATTACTAACACCCAATATTGGCTAGCATGTGAAAAAATGGACACTCATACACATCATCTTTCTCAAGTACACAAAGATCTATGTGCAAGGATATTCATTGTTGAGTTATTTACAATAACAAGAACTGGATATAACTTAGGTTTCCAAGTAGAATGTGACTACATAAAGTATAGTATAGCTATACAATAAAATACTTGAAGTAAATTTATAGCTACTAATATGGAAAAGTACATGAATTAATCACTAGGTGGAATCGTTTAAGCTGTAGACCATATACCTATGGCCTCACCATTATACAAAAAACAAACTTCATTATACTTTAAAACATTTATTTACTGACTTGTCTGTGTAAGCATTAAAAAGTTCAAAAGGATTTTAACCACACTACTAACACTGGCTAACTTTGTAAGAGAGACTGAAAAGGGTGAGGAAATATTTAATCACTCTGTATTATCAGAAATTATTACAGAGCTTTTAGAAACAGTATTTTTAAAAAATCCTTGTAATTACCTGAGTCATCCACATTCTGAAAAAATTAAACGATCAAATTTCTACCCTTACCATTGCACCACAGAAGTCAGTCTCTTCCATTAAAATTGAAATAAAAACTTTAATCCTTAAATTTAAATGATAAAACTTCAAAAATTCTCCCTCAAAGTAACACTGGTTCTCCTTCTTCAATTCTGATATAAAGAAGCCAAAAACTTACATTGTTCTGGCCAAAGGTCTGGTGAAGCACGGTCAAGTTTTTCAAAACTTAGCAGAGATGCTTCCAGATCTGTCCCTAGAGCAAAATGTCCAGATGAGTGAAAAAGACACAAAACACATTGATTCATATTTTATAACATTTCATTCTCAAAAAACATAAACTGGAACACATCCGGAAATCTAGAGATTTGAGTTTTCACTGATATTACTGCACCATATTATACAAATAAATTAGAACAATTTATTCCTTCCTCAAATCTCACTTTAACTCCATAACAGAAGCAATATCTTAGTGGGTTTACAGAGGTTGTGATCTAAAGAACAAAATAAATAATATTAAAAAATTTAAAAAAACAAAACAAAAAAATATCTTAGTGGGATGTTAAGAAAAATTAATATCAACAAAATCACCTACAGAATCTTCATTCAGACTCTTAGAATTTCTCCACTTACAAAAGTGTCCTTGCTGCCAAGAAAGACAATATTTTCTGCTAGGGTTTTTCTCTTGCTTTGCCAAAATCATGATCTTAAATATCTCTTTCTTGCACAACCAATTTCTACCTTGCCTTTTGGCTCATACTCAACACCAATTATGTCTGCTCTAAAATTTCCCTTCAGTAAAAGAACTTCTCCTTGATCCCATGACTGCCTCATCCCTCCTTCACTGCTACCTCCATTTTCTCACCTCATGTTCTTTCCTGTCCTCACATACATGAAAACTAAAGTTGTCAAAGTCACCTATAATCTATTTGCTAAACATCGGTCACTTTGCTTAAACAGTGATTACTTCTCTGTAATCTTTTTAAGTGATGTCTTTGCAATATTCACACAACGACCACTCTCCTTGAAACATTCCATGTCCAGCTTCCAAAAAACACTATGTTGGTTTTTCTCTTACTTCAGTGACTCCTTCTGTCTCCTCTTCCACTCAGGTCCCAGCCTAGGCTGGCTTCACTCCCTACTTAAAGTCTCATAAAGAGATCTCATCTAGCCCTATTAGCCTTTACCATCATTTATACAATAAGTGATTCCATATTTATATTCCCCAAACTTCTATTTCATATTTATATTTCCCCAAACTTCAAAACTATATATCCGAGTGGCTACTTGACACATTCCTCCATTTACCTGTATGAAAAGCTACTTAAGTCTAATATGTTCATGACCATATTCCATCTCAAGACAGCATCACCATTAACCCCAATTTTCAAATAAAAAATCCATGTGTTACCTTTCATGCCTCCCTCTCTTTAACCCTTCTACAACCAATCCAGTAGTAAATCCAGTAGTTTCTCTTAAAAATACACCCTGAGGGAAGGGGGTGAAAAAAAATACATCCTGAAACTAATTTATTTACTAAGGAGCCATTATTTCACTTCTGGACTATTCCAATAATCACTTAACAGGTCTCCCAGTTCTCACTTTAACCCTTTTCCCCACTATCTGTAAATCTATTCTGCATAAAGCAGCCAGAACCATTTTTTTAAACAGTATCAGTTCATAATACTCTGCAGCTTAAAGGATTTCTCAAATTCATGAACATATATATGTACCCTTTAACTATGAACACCCTTAATGTTTCATACAGTTTTTACCTGTTAAACTTGAAACTTTAGAGGACTCAGTTAAACTTGAAACTTAAGATGATGAAATATATTGGTTATGCATATATATAATCATTCAATAAATGTTCACTGGAAGTCTACTGTTTGCCAGGCACAGTGCCAAGTAAGTCCTGGAACCCAACCAGGAACAAAAACAGATTTGACATTTATAATACAGTATGAAAGGGGCAAAGCTACCAAAATAACAATGTTGACAGTGAAGGTATTGAAACAGAACATAATAGTGAAGAAAGGCAACTCCAGATACTGTGTTGCTGGGAAATTCTCTTTGGGAGGCTATATCTCAAACAGAGCCCGAAATTGCAAAATGTCTTTACACGTTTGATTAATCTTTCATCTCCCAAAGCACCTAGCACTATATCTTTAATACAACAGGTACACAATACAGTTTTCCAGGCCTCAACTCCCTATCCCTGAAATGAACCTCCAAGACTGCTTCCAAACATAAAATGCATTTCTTTGCAGAAGGAAAACTCAATGAAATAAATGTGGGGATGCGGGTGAGAGAAGCAAAAATTAAATGAGTTCAAAAACCTCTCTAACTCAAAGTCGAGAGCTAAAGCATGCGAATGGGTATATGAAAAGCACTTAAGCCGGGCACGGTGGCGCGTGCCTCTAATCGCAGCTACAGAACACGGCTGAGACTAGGAATCGCTTGAGTCAGCTGGTTCGAGACGCGAGACCCGCCCGGGGCAACAGTGAGACCTATTGCAAAAAAATAGCTGGGCATGGTGGTGCATGCCTGTAATCCCAGCTACCTGGGAAGCTGAGACTGAGGGTCGCTTGAGTCCGTGGTACCCCCGGCAACGTGAGCCTGCGGTTCCCCGGGCAAAATAGCTAGACCTAGTCTCAAAAAAAAAAAAAAAGCACTTAATCGCTATCTGATATGATTTGCACCTTAGACCACCTATAGACAGAAATCATGCATTCACTCAGTCCGAGGAGAGAACACATAAAGCAGAAGCAAGATAAGCTGAAATGTGTGCCAAGTTACTCTATGAACATCAATATTCATTTTCTTCAGGCTGTTTATTTCGAGGGGCCAAGAATGTCCTCCGCTCTCTAGCTGCCAAGGCAATGGTCCCAATCTGAAGAGATGAGATAGGAGAGGATCTTGTTTCCCGAGTAGTACAGTCCTGGATGAACTTAAATCACCAGTCCTGACTGGGGTTTAGAAGAATCATTACAGACACTCAAAGAGAAGAGACTCGATCCTTCAATCCCACACGGGAGGAGATAGCTACAGTAAGCAATCTCCTTTCCTCCCAGCAATATTTCCTTCTCCGCCCTCAGCCTCATCCAAATGGAGCTAAAGGAGGGTCAGGGCGACCTCGTCCTGTTGTCCCAAAAGGATCCCTCAAAGGACTTCTGCTACACAGCGGGGAAACAGGGCACCTCCGGCGCCGCTGTGAAGAATTGTGGCGCTGAAAAGGCATCCAAGGAAAAGAAGTGGAAGGGAAAAGAGCCTAAGAAAAAATTGTAAGTTCGATGGGTCAAAGATAAGTGAGGATTCTCAGGGGAGCAAAGGGGAAGGCTGTAAGCGAAGGGTCTCTAAAAGCCGGCTCTTACCGTCTGTGGGAGACGCCATCTTCCAACCCATGTCACGTGACGTGGCCAACCGTCGGCGGGAAAGCAATGGTTCCTAAGCCACGCCCCTAAGAGGAAACCCAATTCGCAGTCCTTTCTCACTTCCCCGTCCCATAGGACAAACTTGGCCTAGTCCCGCCCCCAACGATAGCCACACCCCCACGTAAGTGGATTAGGTGGAGCTACTGCAAATCTCGGAGACTCTTATTTACTTTCCTTGGAAATGGGGTGGGGCCGCAGCCGTGCTTATGGCCAATCGGAGTCCCGGGTTAGGGGGCGTCTTCCCCGTGTACCCAAAATAGAGTCCCCAAGTCAGGGGCGTCTTCTCTACCTCAGCCAACAGAATTTGCTGAGGTGGGAGGAGGCAAGAGTCCGACCAATTGTATATCCTCAGGACTGGGCGTGTGGGGTGGAGTCAGGATATACGGCGAGTGACTTGTTAGGCGAAACGTCCCCTCCACAAATGAGGTGGTGCAACAGGACGGAGGGGCGAGGCCTGGCGGCCGTAGGGGTTTGAGAGATTTGGGGAGTCACGGTTAGTGGAGTCGCGGGGAGGCGGAGAAGAGGCACCCTGGAGCCATGGCGGCTGTAGTGGCGGCGGCTGCTGTGCGGGCCCGGATCCTGCAGGCGAGTGAGGGATTTCGAAGCTAGCATTCGGGTCCTCCGTCCGCTCTCGGAGCCATCACTCTCTGGCCAGCCCTCCTGTCCCCACCCGCCCCAAGCGACCCTGTCCCATCCTACACTCCGTATCTGCCCTCGTAGCCTCCAGCCCTGCACTATCACCCCTGCCCCTCCAGCCTTTTACAGTTGAGTCTCCCTTTAATGGCTGTGCTCCACTCTCCTCCAGCTCTGCCGCGTGCCTGCTGTTAGTCTCTTGCCTGTCGGTCCACTCACCGTCTTTCCCTTTCACCTCTGCGCCAGCCACTTCTCTCCACCCAAAACTGCCCGTTCTCATCATCGTTGAGTGCCATCCTTCCGCGACCCTTCCCCCACCTTTCTTCTGTGTCTTTAATCCTAGGTAAAGGTAGGGAGGAGGAGGCATTCGAGGGGCGGGGGTCAGTGAATGAACTTTGACTCTCCTAGAAATGTACAGTAGGTTCTCCCCACCCCCCACCCAACAGCCATTTGCTGAGCTGCTTCCCAGCTGTGGCTCATTGTATTTTCCACATGCCACGGGGCATTGCCCCTTTTCTTGTCAAGACTTTAACTTAAACTTTTGCTCAGAGAAGTTACAGTGTTGGTGATCAAAAAAAGGACATACAGTTTTGCTACCACTATGTTCCGAGCATATGCAAGGAACGAAACTCTAAATCAGGTGATAGAAAATGGGAGCCAAGGAAGACAGGAATGTTAAGTCCAAGTTCTGCCTCAGAGGCAACTTGAGGATACCAAGAGAGCCACAACTCTGCCAGTGGTAGGTATTTGGGTTCTGAAGAGAGGTCCGGAGGCCTGTTATCTTTGACACACTGTTCCTTGCCTTTCCCCTTTTCACTGCCTGGCAAAACCTTAGACTAGGAGGTGGAATGTACTTTAGGTAACATTCTTCTACCTGTAATAAACAAGATTGCTTTTTTCTATCATTACGTACAGTCTGAGAACTTCTTCCTCTACGTTGCTGAACTTTTAAATATTTACCAGGTTTCAGTGAGTTCTGCACTAGTTAGAAAATCAAACATTTTTAACATTCTTAGTAGTCAGCAAACGTTTCTGTTTAAATGTTACTTAATGGTAAGATGTATGGGAATGTGTTGGAAGGTCTGTCAGATGATCTGACTTTACTCATCTATTCCTGTCATGACTTAACTCTGTTTTTCTAGTATCATTATTTCACAGTGTTTTTCATTACCAACTTCTCTATGAAATCTTTTACTCATAGTGACTTTTCCTTTGCCTCAGCCCTACCACGATGAGTTATTGTGAGTCTTGAGGTAGCATTTTGTTCGTTGCATCAAGAGGATCTCCCTTCCCAGGTGCTTTGGAAACAGATGTTTTTTGATCCATGTGCCAAAAAGAGTCAGAGCTATCTAGAAAAGATCAGAGTAATCCTTAGTCAATTAAGCATTACCGTTATGTGCAACAGATAATATTCTGGCAGTTGTGAATTTTAGAGGACTATCAAGGCTCTGTAAAGGAGAGTTCAAGTTTTTGGTTATTTTAAATATTCAGCTTCTCTACTGTGTTACAGTGATTAGTAAAATTTACCTACTCTACTTGTGTTATTATTGCTCCCATTCAGAGGCAAAAGTTTTTAAAAACTTGGCAACTTTTTTTGGTGGGAAGAGCAGAGGCTCCATAATCCCAGCGCCACCATTTTCTACTTTAAAGAATATTGTGAAGATAAGGATTAATGTATATAATGAAATAAGTTACCTGACAGGTAAGGTTCTTCCAAGTTCCTGCAACTAGTAACTGGTGGGGCTGAGAAATCAGGGCTTAAGTCTTGGCATTGCTTTCTGTGTCAGGCACTGTCCCAAGCTTTGGGAGGAAGTATTGCTGAAATACTAAAATACTCACTTAGAACTCTCCCATTACAATACAGTTATAAGTACTAAACACTAGGACTACTCAGGATATTTAGTGCAAGAATGTGCGGAAGGAGCCCCAAATTCAAAGTGTGCAATTCTGGCAGCTTCCAGAATGGGTTGATTCTGGGCATATACCTTGCAAGGCTAGATAGAAGACCTTTAGCCAAGTGGAGAAGGCAGTTCCTGGTAAAGAAAATTTTAAGTACAAAATGAACATTCAGAGAACAAGAAGTCTGGTATAAATGATGATAGGGTAATTTCTTCAGCAGCAGTGCTGAATGTTTCTTGGGAAATGAAAAAAAGATGGGGGAACTAAGCTGTTAAAAACTGTGTGATAATATATTACTATGCCAAATATAATGCCTTTTATACCCTCCAGACAACAGGGAAGCTGTACAAGTGAAAAAGCAAAATATAAGCAATATATAAATTATGATCAAGTTGACTAATCATGCATAAGAAAGTGTACATGAAACAGAATTAATACCAAATGTTTGCTTGATGAGTCCTCATTCTTTCATTCTGCAAAATATCACTGAGTCCTTACTCGGTTCCAAGAGCAATGATAGAGCTGAAGACATAATGTTCTAGTTATCTGAGAAGGGAGAGAACTAATAATTAAACAGGTTATTGTTTCATAACATGATACTAAAAATAGAGAAATACAGGTATTATATAAATTCTACAATCAGCTGTATGGCCCAGACCTGAAGCTGAGACTTCCTAAGAAAGTGAAAGCTAACTAGAGAGCTAAGGAGTAGGAGTGAGCCAAAAAATGAAATGAAAAAAATGTCTGGCAAGAGAAAGCAGCGTGCAAAGGATAAAGAAAGCACAAAGTATGCAGGAGTAGCTGGAGTATAGAGCACAAGGAAGAAGGCTATGTGAAGAAGATACTATGTTGAGTCTTCTATGCAACAACAAAATCAGTCTTTATCCTATGGACTTGAGATGTCATTGGACTACTTTAAACTAGGAAGTGAGAAATGACCAGATTTGGGTTTTAGAAGGATCTAGACTAATGGGGCAGCTTTTTGACTGTGGGGCAGCAACTAGATTCAGAAGGTTTAAGATTAGAGGCTGAGATCTGTGATCATTGTTGAAGTGCAGAGACACTGATTGTGTGGACTATTAAAGGCAAGAGGGGAGGGAGAAAAGGATGTGTCCCTAAGGTTTGTAAAAGGACAGAGGACAGATTATCTGGATTTCTTTGATTCATTATGGAATATGAGGGAGGAATTGAGTGTCATCAAGTTTCTGCTTCAGCAACTAGGTGAATACTGGCCTGATTCTCAGTGAAAGGGAGGCTGCAGGAACAGAGCAAGTTTTTGGGAGCGCCATGAGGATGTCAAGTTTTTTTAACCTTTGCTAAACAACATCAAAGTAGAAATGTGGCAAAGACAGTTATGTATTTCCTGAAGAGGAAGATTCTGTCTCAAGACTACAGATTTAGGCATCATCAGGATCTAATAAGATAACCTTGAAAAGTCAAAGAAATCACTTAAGGAGCACATACTAAGTCCTCCACTAACATCATTCAAGTTCTTTCATTTATAATATTGAGGGGGCAAAATTGCCTCCCAGCTAGAGCATATTCCAGAGATATGCACCTTAGATACATAGGCATATCTCAGTGGTCCCAGACTGAGTGAATGCACCTATGGTAGGTCTCCTTCCATGTACCCTAAGCTGCCAGGATAATGTCTGGCCAGCCAAGACCCTGAACTGAGATAAATAGGTTGGAAAGTTAATACAAATTATTTTCCCTTATTAGCAGGACTTTGGGTCTTCATTTAGAATTTTGGTGGTATTTTAGTGACCAGAAATATGCTGTAGGAATTTAAATCTTGTGATTATCAGTACCACCATATGTTAAAACTGGTTTTGTTTTGCTTAAAGTTGCAGTCCCCAAGAACTTATCCATGATTTTAAGTGAGGATTTACTGTATGCAGATGAGAAGAGGATTTCAAACCAAACCTTGAGGAACTTGAAGTATTAATGGCTAGGCAAAAGATGAGCCAGCCAAGAATTGAGACATATCTATTGAGATTGAAGAGGTAGCTGGGCATCAAAGAGAACAAGCAAAAGGGAATGATTACCCCACCTCCTGTCTGCTGAGAGGTCAAGTACGAGGAGCACTGGGATATAGGAAGTCACTCATGTTCATGAAGGCTGGAGTACATTGAAGAGTTAATGGGAAGTGAGGAAATAAAAGTAAGCAGTAGAGAATCATTGCTATTGAATGGAAGAGATTTAAGGTACAGGAAGAAAAGGATAATTGAAATATCTGAGGCGCAGGAAAGGTGGACTTCAGATGCAAAGACAGGCCTCAGAGGACAGTCTTTAGTCAGTCTGTACACGTTGATTATTACACACTTCTGTCTCCCAGTCACTTTGTCCCCACAGAACTTGCTAGCTATCTTTTCTAATAAAAAAAGGAGGGGGGGGGAGGCTTATGTGCAGATACATTTTGTAGATTTGCTAGTAGGAAGTTGAGAAAAATCTCAGCTAATAGTCTGTCATCTGAAATTGGAAAAGAAATGTTAGCTCCTGAGGGTAGGAGCAATGGAAATTTTAAGAAAACTGTTAAGTTTTCAATAAGAAAGAAGTGAGAGCAAATAATAATATTAACAACAAAACAATTACATTTAAAGAGCCTGCTACTTGGTAGCTGTTTCCCATATCTACAATCTTGATTACAGTAACTCTCTAAAGTAGATGAACAAGGCATGTGTATTTACCCGCCTAGAATGTAGTCTTTTGGATAATAGAAAAGTTTCCATGGATTTACAGCACAGGTAATTCTGATAGGAGAAATATTACTTGCTTTGGGAATACAGAAGAGAAACACCAAATCCAGTCTGGGGTGGGAGCATTCAGGCCATCTAACTGCCCAGTAAACTTTTCTTTTGTTCAGTAGATACTTATTGAACACTTATTATATACCAGGCTGGTGTTAGGAACATGACCATAATGAGAGACAATGGGCTCCAGGGGAGTGTTGGTGGTTTGAAATAGCTTTTGTGGGAATGGGAGAGGACACACTAGATACTTGGGAGGATCATCTGCTAGCCCAAGGGACCACTTTTTCCTCTGAACAATGCTACAAGCACACAACAAACTCTTGCACTTCACACAGACCTGAACTTAATGTGTTCTCTTTAGACAAAGTAAGAGATTAGTAGATTATAGCTTTCTTTTACTTCCCAGTCCTTGGTATTTCAGTTTGCTTGCTTTGATCAGACATTTGTATTTCTTAAATCAACTTCTAGAGTATAGATATGTTATTTTTTAGAGAGTGACTTTATTGTAATTGACCCCCTACAAGCACTCCTGGCAATTTGCTGATTATATTGCTATATAACATATCCTCTCTCTGAAAGGTACATGTGGCAGTTTCTTTTTTTTTAATTTATTTATTTATATATAAATTTCACAACATTGTAATCTCAAGGATTTGCCCCCCCCACAATTTCTAGAAATTGACATAGACTATACATATTTTTAGCAGTCCATCACCTTAACCACTCAGCCACCTCGTCTCTTAGACTATACATATTTTTAAACAAAATTTGAGTTACACAATTCAAACATCACAAGGCTGAGCATGGTGGCGCATGCCTGTAGTAGCAGCCTAGGAAGCCGCGGCAGGGCCAGGGATTGCTGTTCGAATCTTGCCGGGGGCATGTGGTGAGACCTAGTTTCAAAAAAATATAGCTGGGCGTGGTGACGTGCACCTGTAATCCCAGCTACCTGGGAAGCTGAGACGGGATTGCTTGAGTTTGTGGTACCCTGGGCAACATGAGTCTGCGGTTCCACAGGCAAAAATGGTGAGACCTAGTCTCAAAAAAAAAAAAAACCAAACCAATAATAATAATAATTCAAACTTCGCAATCAAGAAAAAGCATATCCATAACCCCCAGTAAATTTCCCTGTCTATCTTCCTCATCATCTCTAGGTGATTTTTGGTCTCATCAAAGTAATCCATTTTTTTCTCTCATAGGTTTCTTCCAAGGTGCATACAACTTGGTATCCAATATCCTCCTTCTCTTCTTCAGCGGTGAGTTTATTTGTTACTAAAGGTTTACCTCTGAGACAGAATCCAGCATAATTTGGGGGCATTTTTATATATCTTTTATGATCAAAGTATATGTGAAGTGTTCCATATTAGTTTTCTTATTCAATATTAAATCTTTTGTTTTAAACATAGTATTGCAATATGGTCTTTATAATTATGATTAATAATGATTGCATAAAATAGATAGCATGACTGAATGAACTAATAATTTCCCTTATAACATTTTGATTACTTCAGTTTTCAATATTATAAAACTAAGTTATTTATATAGTTTTTCCTTCATTATATTATCTACCTTCTGAGATGGGGTTATTGGAAATAAGCATTTTTAGACCTTCTGTGTCTCCTGATTGCAGTACCAAAAAATCTAATCGAAGGTGGCCTGGTGTTCAGAATCCTTTCTATATAGAAGCATACACACCACTGTAACATAGTAGTCCTCACTTTTTTGGTCAACAAACCCCTTTGAGAATTTAATGAAAATAAGCTACTTCTCAGGAAAAAACACACAGGTAGCAACATTTTAAAGAACCTTTTTATCCTAAAGGTAAAACATACCTAAGTTAATGTAACAGAAAGTCAGTTGGGGGTGAGGGTGGGGGAAGAAATAAAAAAGTCATTTGGGCCAACAAGACATAATAATCTTTGTTAGTTCAGAATTTGCTCCTGTTTTAGTATAAACTTCACTACAATATATGTTTACTCATGAAGTTCCACTGTGTGATTAGTAGAAAAGTTCCCATTTTAAGAGAGATCACAGTATTGAAAGGCTCTGCCACTTCCTGATAAACACTATAGGTGAGTATATTTTATATCTTTTTCCTAGTGGTAACATTTCTAGAGAGCAGAATTCCATCTTCTTCATAAAAGGAAAAGAGAAATAAAACAATTAACTAATACGAAGTCTCTGTTTCTGTTTTTTTTTTTCCTTCAGTCAACTGTAAAGCTCTTTATTGATGGTAAATTTATTGATTCCAAAAGTGACAAATGGATCGACATCCATAATCCAGTAAGTGAAGCTATTTTGGAACTGAAAGCAAATAGCCTAAAATTCTGAGAATAAGGTGGGAAAGTGGGGGACTCTATTATGAAATATAGTGCTGCCTCTGTGAATCCTTGAAAAATGGTGGCAGTGGGGAAGCAGCAAAGGGATAATGTGCTGCTTTTTCCCATCAGGCCACCAATGAGGTGATTGGCCGGGTCCCCCTGGCCACCAAAGCTGAAATGGATGCAGCTGTTGCTTCTTGCAAACGTGCATTTCCTGCATGGGCAGACACATCCATATTAAGCCGTCAGCAGATCCTGCTCCGCTATCAACAACTCATTAAAGAAAACTTGGTAAGAAATCTGAATGGTATAATTTTCCACACTGTTGTGAGGGGATTCTTTGTTAGGAATGAAGAAGAAATTGAGAAGAGGTGGATAGCGATCTGTGAGGCTAGCCCACAGAACGGGGATCCTGGGAAGCATGTCCAGGTCCAACTTTAATGAAGTCGAGGTGCCACATATATACCCCAGCCAGGAAATGTTACAACGATGTAATGATGAAGTAGCAAAGCTTTCGTGACATGCAGCAGGCAGGATGGGGATGCGCGATAACAGGAGAATTTACCTTGGGGGCAACAGTTATGACTAATAGGTCATATATCTCTTGGAACATTCCAGAGAGGTTAGGAAGCTGGACTACAGGTGAAGAGATGTGCTATCGACCACCCTCTAGTGTGCCAGAGGGGGCTAGACAGATAGGAGGTGTTCCTCTTATCTGAAGCTCCATCTCTACCTGCTTCCACATTCCACAATTCTTGTCACTCCCAAAGAAGCCCGTTTAGCTGCCCATCCTAATCTACAACTCAGAAAGACAAAGGTTATGGTTTCCTAATACTGTTTCTCCCCTAGTTTGTTCTTCCTTAGCTATCTTGAGAATTAAAAGGAGGCACATCCTTGCATGGTTTCTACGTATTTGTTCTTTCTCTAGAAAGAGATTGCCAAGTTAATCACATTGGAACAAGGGAAGACCCTCGCTGATGCTGAAGGAGATGTATTTCGAGGCCTGCGTAAGCTGGGAGACCCCCAGTGGGGAGTTCAGGGACCCTTGGGAAGAAACAAAGTAAGAAACATGACAAAGGCCGAGCATGAGGCGCATGCCTGTAAGCGGCAGCCTAGGAAACCACAACCGGACCCAGGGATTGCAGTTTGAGTCCCACTCAGGGCAACATAGCGAGACCTAGTTCCAAAAAAAAAAAACAGCTGGGCATGGTGGTATGCACCTGTAATCCCAGCTACCTGGGAAGCTGAGGCTGGGGATTGCTTCAGTCTGTGGTACCCCGGGCAACATGAGCCAGCAGTTCCATAGGAAAATAGCAAGACCTAGTCTCAAAAAAAAAAGGAAAAAAGGAAGCATGACAGCTAGGCACAGTGGCTCGTGCCTATAAGCTTCAGCCTATGAAGTGGCCAGGGCTAGGGATCATGGTTCGAGTACTGCCAGGGACACATAGTGAGGCCTAGTTCCAAAAAAATAGCTGGGCATGGTGGCGCATGCCTGTAATCCCAGCTACCTGGGAAGCTGAGACTGGGGATTGCTTGAGTCTGTGGTACCCCGGGCAATGAGAGCCTGCGGTTCCACGGGCATAAAATAGCAAGACCAAGTCTCAAAAAAAAGGAAGCATGACAAAGATCCCAGTATAGGGAGGTTGCTTCTTCCTATGTGTAGATTTTGCTGTCCCATCATATCCTTTTCATACTTGTGGAAAATGACAGTCTCTATAAGGTTGATTCACTTGACTTGGTCTTCCGGGAGGCATTTGCGTCAGACTCTTTTTGCATTTTTGCAGAGCCCTTCAGTGTGTCAGTGACCTTGCCCTGAGCGTGTACTAGAGCAGGACTGTGGCGAGCTGGTGGTCTGACTGCTTCTTCTCTGTTCCAGAGGTGGTTGAGCATGCCTGTAGTGTGACTTCCCTCATGCTGGGAGAGACCATGCCATCCATCACCAAGGACATGGACCTCTACTCCTATCGTCTGCCTTTGGGGGTGTGTGCAGGCATTGCTCCTTTTAATTTTCCTGCCATGATCCCCCTCTGGATGTTTCCCATGGCCATGGTATGTGGAAATACCTTCCTAATGAAACCATCAGAGCGAGTTCCTGGGGCAACTATGCTTCTTGCTAAGTTGCTCCAGGATTCTGGGGCTCCCGATGGAACACTGAACATCATCCATGGACAACATGAAGGTAACTGCCCTTTTGGATGTGGCACTTAGCCTGGCTACTGGAAGAGTGAGGTGCTGAGTATGGATGATGGGGTGTTTCAGGATGAGGAATTTAGGGAAGAAGGGATTTTCTAGTAGTATCCTCCATATTTGAAGTTAATGTTCACTGACTATTTTGCCATCTCTGTGCGCTAATAAGTAACTTGGAGAGTAGCAGTATTTTTACTCTGCAAAATACATCAGGACAAAGAAATATGTATTAGGACAAGATACAGTTGTGTTGTTACCTCAGAAAATTTATAGATCTTAGAGAGACTGTAGTTCGTCTAATTCATATAATAATAGCTAAGAGTATTTCTGTATTTTAGATACTGTTCCTAGGGCCTTTCACAAATATCTAATTTAATCTTTACAATAACACTCTGTGGTTTGAACTTTATTTTCCCACCTTACAAATAAGAAAATTGAAGTTTAATGAAATAGTTTGCCAAATATCATACTTCCAGTAATTACCAAAGTCAAGATATATCGACGCAGGACATATATAAAACCATACTGACTCTGGTTTTACTTTCAAAGACTATTCTATCTTGCATCTCACAAATGGGCAGAATAGAATAGAACTCTGAGGTCTCAGTATTTAGTGAGAGTGGGGGGAATAGCACCAAAGGAAGAAATGCATATTGAAAGACTATTGTTTTGGAAGTAGTAGGAGTTGAAACCTTCAGAATTAGAAGTAGAAATTCTGGAATAGCAAATGAGAAAGTTAACGAAAGGAAAAAGGTAAGTTGAATTTTATAGTGTAAAAAATTTACGAGAACATCAAAAGGAAAATCCAGAGTGAAAAAAAAAAAATATATATGTGAAATTTTTAACTCGTAGCAATGGGAAAAGGGGAACTTAGCAATGTAGAGATGTCTGTAGTCATTTGTTCCTTCATGGTGAGCATTTACTTTCTTTTTAAAGCTGTAAATTTTATTTGCGATCATCCGGATATCAAAGCCATCAGCTTTGTGGGATCCAACCAAGCAGGAGAGTACATCTTCGAGAGGGGATCAAAACACGGCAAGAGAGTTCAAGCCAACATGGTAACTTCTTATTCCTTTTCCCCAAAACTTTATATATTACCTAGAACCATCCCTTCAGCTTTGGGGCCACTCACTATTTTTATAAAATGTTTATTACCATTTCATCATAAATGTCTGCTTTTACTCATAAATCTTGTGATGAGCTTTATTCTAGGTCACTTCAATTACCTTTTATCTTGGTGACATTCTATGGCTTCAGCAGTAATGGCCAAATTCTGGTTCTGCCTCTCTTTGTTCCTTCATGCCACACTTCTGACCCTTTCTTTTTCATACTTTTAAGGCATTTTATAACTACTAGTGTCATAGGTATTATCTTGCCTAAGAGTTCAGGCTATTTAAGGTCTTGAGAAGAGCCAGCTATCCTTGTATGATGTATGAGTGTGGTTTACTTGATTGCATATGTTTGCACCTCTTACTACCTCCCTGTCAGATATTTGGCAATTCTTTGATACTAAATATAAAGTGCAGTTGTCACTTTCTTACTCCTCAACTAATGTTGCAGAGAGGATCACTACCTGTGTAGGAGCTTGAGAACCAACTGTTTATGATATGCCTACTTCTTTCCAGGGCTGAATGTGTCTGACCAATTTGACCTATGTACCTTCAGTTCACTATGTACTTATTGAGTGTGTCTAATATTATTGGGATAAAATTTAGTAGCCAACGTTGTGTCTGTCCATGCACTCAATTGTATCTAGAAATGTGTGAAAACGACCATATATCATTCTACATAGAAGTTTATGGGGCTCTGTGTGTCTCAAAGGAAACCAGTTTGGGAAACCTTTACCTCCTATTTCGGGGAGCTCTACCTCCTATTTTGTCTTTTATCGGTCTCAAAGCTCTTTGTTTACTTTGCTCTTCAAATAACTGGAAACCCCAGCAGACAAATTCTTTTCTGTGTAATGTAGAGAAGAGAAAGGTGTCATTCTTGGGTTCTTAGATGCAATACTTAGCTTGTCAGTTTGATTGTATTTGCAGCCCCTTAACTTTGTGGGAGGAGGGATGGGTAATGATTTTGATCTAAACAAACACATACCAGCTTACCAGATAAGAAGAATAAGTAATATGGAGATTTGCTCAGTGTTGCTAATGAGTAACACTGCCCATATTGGGGTCCCGGCTTCACTAAGACTTGAATAGTATCAAAATGATAGTAAAAAGCAACAAAGGATAAATTCTCTAGTACTTTCTTTACAGTCTCACTTGAAATCCCAGATTCTTTGCTAAATATTGTAATCATTTTGCCAAGGGAAATGTGTATTTTCTCTATGTCCTTAGGGAGCCAAAAATCATGGGGTAGTCATGCCAGATGCCAATAAGGAGAATACTCTGAACCAGCTGGTGGGGGCAGCTTTTGGAGCAGCTGGTCAGCGCTGCATGGCTCTTTCAACTGCAATTCTTGTGGGTGAAGCTAAGAAGTGGCTGCCAGAGCTGGTGGAACGTGCCAAAAACCTGAGAGTCAATGCAGGTAATCAGTTATCTGCCTAGCTTCTTTAGACTTTGCACCTGTCACTAAGCTTTTGGTTTAACATTGGCTTGATCATGTTACCATACAGTGGTAACTCTTTATACTGTGCTTATCTTCTAGATTTATCTTTTGTTAGCAATCATAATTCATGTTAATGAAGATCTTCTAATGTTTCTATGTGGTTTTATAGGAGACCAGCCTGGGGCTGATCTTGGCCCTCTCATTACCCCCCAGGCCAAAGAGCGAGTCTGTAATCTGATTGATAGTGGCACAAAGGAAGGAGCATCCATCCTTCTTGATGGTCGAAAAATTAAAGTCAAAGGATATGAAAATGGCAACTTTGTTGGACCAACTATCATCTCAAATGTCAAGGTGAACAATCCTATCGATTACTTCACAATTACAAGAGCTGAAGGCATCCTAGAAGTATAGGCTCTCATCTCTCCAATTTATGAATGAAGACATATCAGTGACCAAAGATCTCATCTCTTGCCAGGATTACTAGAGTTGGGATTATCTAGAGTTTGAATGAATCTCCTCTCCTGATTGAGTCTCTTTCTTCTTATACCAGTGGCCAGTAAACTTTCCTTAAAGGACTAAGTAAGAAACAGTTTTAGTTTTGCAAGACTATATAGTCTGTCACAACTACTCTTGACATTTTAGTGGTAAAGTAACCATTAACACTGTCAATAAAACGTTATGAAGAATAAAATTTTAATTTTATATACTCACACAACATGACTGGTTTTCTCAACCATTTGGGAAAAAATGCAAAATCATTCTCAACTTACAAGCTATACAAAAACAGGCAGTTAGCCATATTCAGCCCAAGGGCCATAATTTGCCAGTCCCTTATTTCATAGACTTGTTTAATGTTTGTTCCCTCTTCTAGATGTCAAGCTTACAGCTATTGCTGTATCTCTATCAATATATAAACCACCTATTATTGAATATCTTCTCTGTACTCAAAACTTAGCTGCGTCTTCACCAGAAAGTCATCAAAATAATTGATGTCATTTTTATTTATCAAAACTATGAATCTGAAAGTCAGCTACAAATTAATGACTAAACTGAGGTTATGAGATCTTTTCTAAAATTTATGTCCCCACTAATCCTACCAATAATTCTGAGTAAATTTAGTAGAAATTATAAAATCTCTTGTTATAGAAACATAAGAGAAAAAAATCCACTTGTCAGCAACTAATCCAGCTAACTAGCAACAGAGGTGATGTTTTGAATATTTAAACATGACCTCTCATCAAAATACAAATGTATGGATTCACTTGAGGGGTAAAGGAATGAGACTAGATTGTTTATGTTACAGAAAACTTAGCACAAAGTTGCTTTAAACAAAAAAAAAAGGTTGTATTTAATACATATTTGAATTATAAAACTAAACTTTCACAAAACTTTCAGTAACATAACAATTGTATAAACTTATTATATAGGTATTAAGAAGGGAGCCAGTGGTGGCACCTAAAAATCCAGTGCTTAAAGGAAAGGCGTATAGTTATAGCTAATAGCATTTCCAACTTGTTTGTATGATTGACTCCTTGGAAGATGGAAACAGTAAGAAATAACTTTTTATAGGTGGTTTAAAATGAAAAGAGATTACTAAAATGGAAGCTGCCCATATATTTATATGGTAATAAAGTACTAACTTATCATTAAATCATAACTTTTCTGTACATATCATTCCTGGTAGCCAAATATGACCTGTTACAAAGAGGAGATTTTTGGTCCAGTTCTGGTGGTTCTGGAGACAGAAACTTTGGATGAAGCCATCAAGATTGTAAATGACAACCCATATGGAAATGGAACTGCCATTTTTACCACCAATGGAGCCACTGCTCGGAAATATTCCCACCTGGTGGATGTTGGGCAGGTTTGTGACAGAGTTTTTAGGAGATTCTTGTACCCACTTACTGTTTTCTATCTAAAGGAAGATGGTGAACAGTGATCAGTGACTCCCCCTCTGGTCTCTCCTGGCGTCTATTTCTTCCTCAAGAATATAAGTTCCTGGAATGGAAGTTGGGGGTAGTGGGTGTTTGAAGTTGATCTCTTGGATGCCAGGTATTTGTGCTTCTAAATGAAGAGTTTCTTTGCATTCTCTTCTTAGTATTTGATGTAAATTTGTTCTGTTCTAGGTGGGTGTGAATGTCCCCATTCCAGTGCCTTTGCCAATGTTCTCATTCACTGGCTCTCGATCTTCCTTCAGAGGAGACACCAATTTCTATGGCAAACAGGTAACTTTTACATTTAAAAGAATAAATTTTCCTCTAAGAAACTTTCAGGAACATATTCAGGAGCAAGGATTCGGCAAGGAAGGGCCTGTCAGCAGTTTCTGTGGAATCATGTGCTGTTTAGCTGTGCTTTTCAGTAGGTCCCCTAGAAAAGATTTAAAAGTCAATAGAGTTTTGCCAAAACTGTTCAAGCCTTTGTATATACCCATTCCTCTGTCTATAACCCACTTTCTGTCTTCTCTCTTTCTTCTGACTAAATCATGTGTCATGAATGACGTCTAAGAATGGACACCTCCAGAAATGTACCTCTGACCAGCACCTCATCACCCCCTTGCTCAGTGCTGGGTTGGGCATCTCCTCACTGCTCCCACTGCACATATTTCTCCTATAACTGTTACTCCTCTACAAAAATTTTTATTGAGTACCTTTGTACCAAACACTATTCAAGGCATTGTAAATACAGCACTGAACAAGAAAAATCAAGCAGATCTAGAACAAATTATCTGGAATCAGATCCCAGCTTTATTAATTGTGACCTTGGAGGATAATCCTCCCTATGCCTGCAATTCCTTTATCTGTAAAATGAGAATAACAATAGTGCCTATATGCAATAGGTTATGAGGGTAAATTACCTCTGTTACCACATCCTTCAGCAGGTGCATATGCTCTAAGGCAGAAACAGGTATGGCATGTTCAAAGAGCAGAAATGGGCTGAAACATGGGCGTGAGAAGAGTGATAAGAGGAAAGGCTAGAGAAGTAAGCAGGGCTTATGTCATCATCATTACTTATCATTATTATCTGTAGTACCTGGCCCAGAGCAGGTGCCCAAAGCTATTTTAAACAAAAGAATGTTTTTTGTAGTCCCACAAAAATACAGTCATTTTGGAATATTCAGTAATAATGTGTTTTCTACACAGGTCTCCTTTTTATCGGTTATTAAAAAATTAACAATTGTAATTGTATAGTTAAATACGTATAATGTGGCCAACACATTATGTAAACACTGGTTATTACCTAGAGGCTGATTAGCCAATCTATTATTCAAAACTTTTGAAAAATTCATTAGATACTTGATTTTAACTTTTTTTTAGTAAAGCAAAGTAAAACTATTGCTTAAAATAGTTTTTCCCCTTCCTTTGTTCCTTGTCTTGGTTTAATTATTGTAAATTACTCTTGTAAGTAAGACTTCCAAAGAAAAAGACTGACCTCCTACACAGTTTGATATTTTAAATCTTTAGGTAAATTGCTACTTTGGCATTCTGGGAAAATCATGAAAGTATATCCTCACATAATAAATTTTAAACTTCAGTTGTATTTTGTATTTGAAAGTATACAGATCTCTAGTAGTTTTCAGTACATTAAAATGGATGGGATTTCTGTCAAATAATTCTAGAAGGGGTTTATCAAATAATCGAGCTTTAATCAAGATATTTAACAACACCTTCCTAGCTTGCTAGTAATTGTTAGATCTGCACAGTGTATTCTTTTTTGTTTAAGCATATTCTTATAAATGATATGCATATGCAACTGTAAATGTGCTGGATTTGGGGGCTCATATTATTGGTGATATAGAAGTGAATGTGTAGGCCAGGCATGGTGGTGCATACCTGTAAGCGGCAGCCTAAGAAGCCAGGGCCAGGGATTGTGGTTTGAGTCCTGCTGGGGGCACATAGGGAGACCTAGTTCCAAAAAAAATAGAGCTGGGCATGGTGGCGTGCGCCTATAATCCCAGCAACCTGGGGAGCTGAAGCTGGGGAATGCTTGAGCTTGTGGTTCCATAGGCAAAAAATGGCAAGGACCTAGTCTCAAAAAAAAAGTGAATGTGTATTATATTAAACATTTTACTTTTTATTTGTAAGATGTTGTCAGTTTTACTACTTTGTTATAGAGCTGTTTATCACTGACTGTTGTCAGAATGGTCTGTCAGTGTTTTATGCTTTCATTCCTTTTCCTTCTTCATGGGAAGGACAACTGTTGAACTAACAACGTTGAAAAGCAGTTATATTTTCCCCTCACAGCATTGATATGAGGTAGGTATTATGTCACAGACAAAGCCAAGGTTAAACTGTGGTCAGTAAGAAGTAGAGCCAGGATTTGAACCAAGTTGGCAAGACCACAGAGCACATGACACTTAGTTCTAGGAACAGAATGACCTGAAAGTTTAACAAATTATATTGTAATTTTTTCCATCTAGATGCTCTTAACTAGTTTCAGCATAGTAACAGCTAAGGATTGACTATTTATTATGTGCCAGATATTATCTTAATGTTTTACATAGATCATCTCATGAACAATATACTGAATTTTGGTTGCATCTGTTCAACTAGGAAAGTGAGTAGAGCTTCACAGCATCTCCATCAAAAGCATATTAAAAGAAAAATCATAAATTCCCAGCAATAGATGTTGTGTTTTTCCCCCCTCTGTTCTCTAGGGCATCCAGTTCTATACTCAGTTGAAAACCATTACTTCTCAGTGGAAAGAAGAAGATGCTACTCTTTCCTCACCTGCTGTAGTCATGCCTACCATGGGCCGTTAGAAACAAGTCTGTTCCATCCTGAGTAATCTCCTTTTAGTCTTGATAAACTTCATTTGCCAACTTTGTGCAGATTTGATTCCTGGGATTAGAATACTTTGCAAATGAATCTTTCTCAGGGCTGTCGGCACCTGTGAAGTTGCTATAGGGAGACTCCTAGTATATCTTTGATAACAGATTTTCCTAGATCTTTGTACTTCTATTTTTGAGGTAACTGTTGTAACTGTGAAATGCTAATCTAGAATGAGAGCTTAGACCTGTGTTCTAAAAATTCTCCCCTTTACTGATGACTTGAGAAAATTACTATACCAATAATTGGAAGAGGACCTCTTGGATAGGGAAACAAAACAGAAATAGCTCACCCTTCAGTTGCTTTCACAGTCCTACATAAATACCAGGGGGGATACCCCTCAGCCAAGCTTTCCTGAGCCTCCCCTTTATCCCACACACTACACAAGATAGAAATTATTTTGACTTAACCCACAACTGTGACAGCTGCTTCTTTCTTTTTTTGCTGAATACCACTTTGTCTTAATGATTCACAACCACCAGTTCCTATCTGCTTTTTAAAAATTACTTCTCAATGATACCTCAGTATACATGGATAAATCCACTTTTTGTGTGAACCAAATATTAAATTTCAGGGTTTGCTTCAATAATCAATACTTCAGCCATTAATTCAGATACAAATAATTTTTTTAGAAAACTATTTCAAAAGTTTTTTTAGGTCTAGAAATCAAGAGGCGTTCCAATCATGAAAGTGGGCAAGGCCCCTTGCCTTAAGCAAGGCTAGTTTATGTTGTTCTTTCCTCTTGCTTGCATTTTTCATTAGTGATACTTAATGAAAGAGCCCTTAATAATGTATATTAATTAATTGGAGTCTAAGAAATTTCGAAGCTTTTGGAAAATAGTGCTCTGACAGGTCCTTCTACCACTAATTCAGTTATCTTTGTGCTTTTTGATTCCTGATATAATCAAACTTTTAGAACAGATGGATATGAGAAACAAAATAGAACCTATCTTTTTGCTCTGCCTGTCTTACTGATATAGTTTCCACCTGGTAAACTAGAACACTGCTGGCTCTGATAGAGTCATCTCTGGCCCTCAGCCAGATGATATAGGTCATTTATTTTTCTGCTTCCTCACTAGTCATGCTAACATACTCCATGGGGTTTATTCTTTGAATTAAGGATAGTGAAACAATTGTACACTCTGAATTTTAGGATTGCAGCTATTACCTGCTGGATAGAACATCAGAACTGTCCATTACTTAAGGAACTGTAACTTTTTTGGTTTTTCTGTTTTTGGATAGGTGAAGCAACAGAAATGTAAAATGTGATAATGGAACGAATGCCCTGTATTTTATCTTTTATAGCTAACATTTAATCAAATCCCACAACTATAGGTTGGGTTGAATAAAAGGTCATGTTGCCTAATGTGATTAAATAAAGTCACAGAGACACCTATGCTTTCCTTACATTTAAGAGAAATTGCTTTTTAAAAAACACTAATCAGAATTATGTTACTAAATGGAATAAACTCATTTGACTTGCCACTTGCTGCTCAAAAGTTTCTGTTTTTTAGATGGAGAAAGTAGGAAACAGTAGTTATATTCATGCCATTTGCAGTTAAAAATTCAGTATTTTGTCTATTTTTGCTCTGTTTGATATGGCCTCATTTGAATTTCTCATATACATTGTACTGATTGTTTTGAGTAACTAATTACAAATAAAAAGCTCTTAAGAATAAAAACCTGGCCTTTTCTCTTTTTTAATGGTGCCTTGTTTCCTTATTATGCATTTGCATTTGTTCCCTTACTTGTAGTGACTCCTACTTTCCATCTCTGTCTAAAGCCAATAGTTACATGATTCGTATGCTTATTCTTATTGAAAGAATAGCACATATTTTGACTAGGCTGTGTATTTCAAAAAGCAACTTACAAACTTTCCAACATTAAAAGGGTCACAAGTATGCATTTACTTTAAGTCTAATATGGTGGGCCTGAGGGCGGGCGGGGGAGGACAAAGAAAAAAAAATAATAATATGGCGGGCCGGCCCGGGCTGGGCGCAATGGCGCATGCCTTTAATCCCAGCATAGGAAGGGAGGCTGAGACTAGGAATTGTTTGAGTCTGCAGGTTAGAGTCCCGCTCAGGGCAACATAGCAAGACCTAGTCTCCAAAAAAGTGTAACATGGATTCTAGAGTGTTATAGCATTATATTGTTATTTTATAAAAATGTCCACAATCGGCCGGGCATGGTGGCTCATGCCTGTAAGCTTCAGCCTATGAAGTGGCCTGGGCTAGAGATTGCGGTTCGAGTCCCACCTGGGACCCGTAGCGAGACCTAGTTCCAAAAAAAAATAACTGGGCGTGGTGGTGCATGCCTGTAATCCCAGCTACCTGGGAAGCTGAGGCTGGGGATTGCTTGAGTCTGTGGTACCCCAGGCAACAAGAGCCTGCGGTTCCACGGGCAAAAATAGCGAGACCTAGTCTCAAAAAAAAAAAAATGTCCACAATCTCAGACCAGGATTAGTACTCATGTCACTGATCCCTGAGAGCTCCTAAATAGTGACAAACAGAAGTGTAATTTAGCAAGTAGCTGCATGAAAAGGAATAACAGTTACGTATATTGTTTGGTCAGATCATAGACTCCTTACTTTGTTAGGCTCTTGTGATTCTTTTGTAAAATTGGATATTGCCAGTTCACCAGAGGAATCTGAGATGGCTACTTGCTGGGTGATGAAGGTTTGATCTGGCAGGTTACTTTCATCCCTGCAATAAGGACAAAATGAGAGACCTGTCAACAATGGAACTTGATTCAGAACAACAGACTTGTTTGTCTTCTCTCTCTCTCAATTCCAGCATGTTTAAGATGTCCTCAGGAACCGCTGTGATCAGGCTCATGTTCATTGCTTTGTAAAGAGGGATCTTACCTAGATTCCTTTGTTTCTCTATTGTCAGGAACAGAGTCTGGAACTGGAGGCTTAGAACTCTGGTTGTATTTCCTGTAGTGGGTAAAAGTTAACAATGAGGCAGTGTCTCCTGTGCCCTACCTTTCAACTACACTGTTCAAGTACTAGATATAATGTTTTCATTGGATGGGCATTTTATTTTCAGAAGTGAGCTCTAACACACATAGAGGCAATACAACGTCAGGCAAGATAATATAGACATTCTTTTACAATTGAGATTTGCTGAACTTAAGAAAAATAAAAATTTATGGAGACAATTATATGAGGCTAAAACAATAGTGTTTGAAGGTGAAGGACCAGAATGAACCAGATTATTAACCAAAAATATGATCAGAAAAATTCCCTTCCCACAAAAAGAACCTCAGAACACAGGATACACAGTGGGGATAGACCAAGGGTGAAATTCTCTATACTTTGGAAAATCTAGTTTAAAGACAAGAGTAAATATCATTAATCCAATATTTTAATGTGAAAGTGAGCTCAACAGTTATAATGTAAAAATGAGTTTAAACCCCCCCCCCCAAGACTGAGACCTACAGTGTTAACCACTAGGCCTAAAAGTTGGCTTGAGATGCAGGCATCTCAAGGTCGAAGGAGACTCAACAAGGTCTTTGTAGAACTTTTTCTAACTTTTGCTAACTCAGGCCAGGTTGTGTGTGGGAAAGCTAAAAGCAGGATAATAAATGGACACAGCTGCCTACCCTTCCCTTAAGTGGGAAGAAAACAGCTTGTGCAGAAGAACTTATCCAAGGTTAAAAGGTCTACTAAGTCCCATGTAGGTATTATTTCTAAGAGATGTAGGTGTTATTTCTAAGAAATACAAATACAAATTGTATTTTATGCCAATTTTGTGTATTCTATGCCAATTTTGTACTGCATCACACAGGAAATTGCCTCTAATGGAAATATATTTTGAGCTTTTGCAAAACCTATAAATTGCCTGCATCAACGAAGGCCTTGGTCCGACTTTCCTTCTGAGACCCAAGTGCCCTCAGCTGAGTCTTTTAATAAAACTTTACTGTTTGTCTCTTTCTCTGAGAGTCTGTGTTTGCGGCAGTTTAACAATAAAAAATATAGCTGATTGATTTAACAGTAAATAAAATTCCTAAAATTTAAGTACATATGAAAGTATATCCATATTCACTCAAACCCATTCAAAATCAGGTATTTTATTTAGTCTAATAATGCATGGGGAAAAGTGAATTTTAGATATTCCTAGTGTTTAAGTTATAGCCAGAATGGTTGCTGATGCACTGAAAAATACATAAAAAGACAGTTTACTGGTTATATTCCACTGACTTAGTTCAGTCCCAAACTCTATTTCTGTAGATTAAGGTCAACTCTGAAAACAAAGGCCTGTATATTCCAGTGAGAGAGAATCAGAGCAAGGCTCATTGCTTTTTGTATTCCTTTAGGACCAAGAAGAAAAATGTTACTACACTCGAGAATCTACACTAATGCACTGACATATTGTCTGAACTCCACTTACACTTTATTATGCACTTAGTGTTTTCTTTCTATGTTTGGGCAACTAGATTGTTAGTTCTTTGAGATCAAGGGCAGTATCTCAATTATTTTAATCCCAATGGTATCTAACATAGTGCCAAGCATGTAACAAGCAATCAATAAGTGCTTGGTTAATTTTAGTCACTTTATAGTTCATTACCAGTGTTACAGTCACTGATAAAACACACTATAAGATTGAAACTGCTCATTACAAGGAATTATTTGGGATATCTGTTTTCCTTTTTTAGATCTTTTTCTTGGTATTGGAGATTCTGTTGATTAATAATCAGCTTTAGTCATCTACTTATCTTTAAAGACCAATAAAATTTTATCAACTGCTATACTTTTTTTTCAGTTAGCACTAATTGGGCTGAACAATGATACACCTTCTTAAAGCAATTACTATAGTATGCATCTAAGATTATTCTCTTTTCTACTCCCTTTCCCTTCCCTCATTAATTCCAATTCATCAACAACTCTTAATTTCAGGCTCATTCATTCATTTCCCATTCTTTATGTATGGGAATTGCAACAGTTTAAGCAGTATATTTATATTTCTTGGCCTTTCCTATTCCTTCAATTTTAAGTAAAAATCAGATCATTGTTCCTATATGGTTTCTAGGTTTGATAACAATTGGTATTTCTCTACAGAAATAGGGAGTTACCTAGGAACAAAACCATTCATTTTTGCGAAGAGCAATCTCAAGACTTTCTCCTTCTGCTCCCAGGTCAAATCTCCAATATCCACATTTCCTTGAATATCTCTCCTGAAAATTTTTAGAGAAAAAAATTAAGAAGGAAAAATATGGTCAAAGTAAACATCTCTTTTGTTTAAAAATACAAAATACATAAATATGAGAAAATTTTGACCAGAATTAAATATTATGAGATTTCCCATATGACCATATGCAAACTTTGTAAACTACAAAATCATAAAGTTGAAAAAGATGAAAATATGAAATGCTATGTAGTCACCAAGATGAAAATAAGAAAAGCTATATAACATGGAAAAAACTGTGCCAAACATTAAGCAACTAAGCAAAACAGAAAGTTGTAGCATAATTATGTATTCAGATACACACAAAGACAAAAGGAACAACTAAGCTGTTTGGTGAAATTATTTCTTTCAACTTTTCTCTTAATATTGAAATATTTGCTATGAAAATAGAGTGACAAAAGGTAAATTTAGAAAAAGCATGGAGTTCTTCTGATCTAGTTTTTGAACTCCAAATAAGTCTATGCTAAACTGTCTGGACTGGTCTTTATCTGTACCATCTTCCCAGAAGACTCATAGTCTACTTGCTGTTTACAAATGCTGACTGACAAGGGGATAGAATGTTAATGTTACATAGAGTCAGAAATACTTTAACATATTTATCAACTGGATCATTTTTTTTTTTAAGTTTAGGTTTGCCATACACTTCAAACGTCCTTTCCCAATCTGCCTCTTAATCAGATGATGAAATATTTTAAACACCATGTGGTATTGCAGAAGCAATAGGACACTGAGGTTAAGGTGGCAAGTTAGTAGTAAAAATGTAGTACAGAATGTGAAATAAGAAGAATCTAGTCTGAAATAACAATTGGTGAATCATTTTATGTATATTCCTCTGAAAATGCATATACCACTTAATCTACATTAAAAGGTAAAGAAAAATTGTCTGTATAGTAGTGACTCAGTTTGCCTCACTTATTATATGGCAGAGAGGATTACAGTGTATCTGTTGGTAATAAAGTGTTATATATTTCTGAATTTTACAAGAAGGTAAAAAAAATAAAGTATGAACATCTGTGAAGAAGAATCTTATCTTTCAGAAGCCACTGATCATGTCCAACCTTCCCAACAGCTATATAATAATTTAAAAGAATGGATAATTAGCTCATTAGAAATAATTGAAAGCAGATAACACATTTGTGGACACTATTAATAAGATATTAAGTATATAGTAAAGAGTCCTTTTAACTTTCTTAAGTTAAGGTCTTTGAAGAATCTAAATACATTGAGATATAAAACTTTGTTTCTAGAATAATCTTTATCTTTTTTTTTTTTTTTTTTTTTTTTTTTTTTTTTTTTTTTTTTTTTTTTTTTTGAGACTAGATCTCTATATTGCCCAGGGTACCACAGACTCAAGTTGCCTGGAGTACTGCGGTAGCTGGGATTACAGGTGCCTGACATGGCACCCAGCTGCCTTTTTGAAACTAGGTCTCACTATGTTGCAGGGAGTAGTCTCGAATTCACAAACACAAGTGATCCCAAGTCTCTTGCCTCCCAGCGTTTGGACAACAGGCATGTACCTAATCTTTATCATTTTAATCTTTATGTACTATAATTCATGGTCTATAAACAGTAGAGTGTTCAAGCAGACAAAAACACTAATAGGGGGCTTGGGTAGGGTAAAAACAAATACTAATAGGAAACAATCATTGTATGTAGTCTACAACTGTGTCAGCATTCTGCAGCATTGATCATGATGGAGTGTCTTAGGATGTATTTTGGAAACTCCTGGGGTCTGAGGGAGATGTGTTATTGGGTATCCTCCAGTTCATGGGCTTGTTCTATATAAAGTATTATTATGTTGATTTTTTTCTATGACATGTTTAATTAGATAACTATGAATTTGACCTTAAAACAAAGGTCAGGGAATATTAAAAAATATTTATGCATGACTATAAAAAATGTTTAACTGAATCTAATCAAACTAACAGGAAACAAAGCAAAGGAACATAATGAAATATATTACCTCTGAATCATACAGTGCTGTAAACCAGTGCTAACTCAATTTAAAATTGAGTTACAGTGACATTCTATGGCCTATGGCCATTCTATCTAGCTTCCTTAAAGTCTCAGTCACAAGAAAAGAACTAGAGTGACCAGAGGGGGGGAGAAGGAACAGGGGGTAGAGTGGGGGATAAGGGATACAATATAGAAGGGAGGGCCAAAGAAAAGGAAAGACAACCATACAAATATGACCAACAATGTATGAAAATTACAAAACAAAATAAAATTTTGAAAAAAAAAGGGGAGGTGTTGCATACTCAGAAACTACCGAGTCCCACATACTATGCTACACATGGGGTTACAAAGGTGAGTTTAGGGCCGGGTATGGTGGCTCGTGCCTGTAAGCTTCAGCCTGTGAAGTGGCTGGGGGCTAGGGATTGTGGTTCAAGTCCCACCTGGGACCCGTAGCGAAACCTAGTTCCAAAAAAATAGCTGGGCATGGTGGTGCGTGCCTGTAATTCCAGCTACCTGGGAAGCTGAGGCTGGGGATTGCTTGAGTCTGTGGTACCCCGGGCAAGGAGAGCCTGCGGTTCCACAGGCAAAAATAGCGAGACCTAGTTTCAAAAAAATAAAAACAAAAAACAAAGGTGAGTTTAAATCAGTTCCTATCTTCAAGTATCTTACTGAGTAATGTATTTGATATTTAGATATTATCAAACTGAACTTTCAGAGATTTTAAAGGGCACAAGACAGAAACCAGATGGGATATAAGGAAAACAAACAAAAGGCCAAGAAAAAGTCAAAATTAGCTAACAACAGAACTAGGGGAGGAGATGAGGGAGGGAGAGGTCAGGGAAGAGGCAAGCACAAAAGATCAAGATGATGGTTCATGGATGATATGGTAGAAGGAGAACCCTGAGGAATACAATGATGCAAAATATATATGTGTATATACATAAATACGTAAACAACAAAATGATTAATTAAAAAATAGACCGGGCATGGTGGCACATGCCCATAAGTGGCAGCCTAGGAAGCCACAGCAGGGACCAGGGATCACAGTTTGAGTCCCGTTCGGGGCAACATAGCGAGACCTAGTTCCCAAAAAATAGCTGGGTGTGGTGGCATGCGCCTGTAATTCCAGCTACCTGGGAAACTGAGGCTGGGGATCACTTGAGTCCGTGGTACCCCAGGCAACATAAGCCTGCGGTTCCATGGGCAAAAATAGTGAGACCTAGTCTCAACAACAACAACAAGAAAATAAATAAATAATAAATACTTCCACATTAACTTTATTTTTATTATATTATTTTTTTTTTTTTGAGACTGGGTCTCACTATTTTTGCCCATGGGACCGCAGGCTCTCCTTGCCCGGGGTACCACAAACTCAAGCAAACCCCAGCCTCAGCTTCCCAAGTAGCTGGGATTATAGGTGTGTACCACCACGCCCAGCTATTTTTTTGAAACTAGGTCTCGCTACGGGCCCCAGGCGGGACTCGAACTGCGATCCCTAGCTCTGGCCGCTTCATAGGCTGAAGCTTACAAGCACGAGCCACCGTGTCCAGCAACTTTATTTTTTTAAAAAATTTAAAATTTAATTTAAAAAATTAAAAAAATAAAGAGCACAAGAATAATCACAAAGTGATAGTGTATGAAAGCATACCATTTTTCAGCCTCCATAAGGTCTTGGTTCACACTATTAGTGCTGTGTTCTCTGCCATCAAATGTTCGGATTTTAGGATATTCTGCTCTTCCTGCACATGCTGCTCTCATTTTAAAATTGAAAGCAGCTTGTGCTACTTGTTTATAATGTTTTCTGTTAAGTAGGATCTGTTCCTTCACTTGGTGTAGAGCATCTAAAAAGAATCTTTCCACTTCTGTTCTCTCATCCAGTATGTTCTTGGCCAGCTTTTTCACTCGATTCATTTCCCTGTCCTTCATATGAAGAAGTTGCTGTAGATTGTCAATTTCAACCTGTCCTGCTTGGTTTTCTATTATTGCCTGTTGCTGAAGCTTTAAAACTTCAGTCTCAAACTCTCTGGTCATACAACTTAGGGCAGTCTCCAAGTTTAACACCTTCTTCTGAAGAGTTTGGATTTGTGATCTCTGCTGCATAAGTTGCATAATCTTTTCCTTAACCAATAGATCATTGATCTCCTAAAAACAGAAAAACAAGAAAGGTGAGAGCATTGGGTTTTTTTTCCTTTAGTCAACTCCAAAACATAATAGCTCCAAACTAATTTACTTTATGAGATTGTAAGATTCGAGTGTAATGACAGGCCGAGATGGTGCTATTTTGGTATTCTGTGCATAGAGTATGAAAAAATCCTAGGGTTCTTGTCCGGATTTGTGAAGGTCACAGATTGTATTAATTAAGAACCTTTCCTGACTCTAGAACTCTAAAAGATTAAGTACTTTACATTTTTAGAAGGGTAATTTCAAAATCAGTAAGACAACACAGTAAAATATTAATTTAACAACTATATACTGGAAACTGGCAGCCTGCTACTTGCCTATTCCAACCTCCCTTTCCTCCTCAGTAATAAAATCTCTGCTTCATTCAGGAAGGCAATAAGCTCAACTGAAAATTTCCAGTCTCCCTTATGAAGTCAAGTGCTAATCAATGAGCTAGAAGTAGGAATGTGTTTAGGACTTCAAGGGAAACTCCTAAAAGGAGGGCCATACATTTCTCTTCTTGTCCTTTTTGCTTCCTGCTGTTTGAGCAAAGGGTAGAGCTCCAGCAGTTTCTGGGAGCCATGAGGTGATTTTCGGGGTGTAGGTCACATATTGTGGAGCTAAGGAAGATGAGTCTCTTCTGACTTTGTGACACTACCATTCCAGCTCTGAACTGCTTATCTTCAGAGTTCTTTCAGGCAAGAGAATAAACACTTGCATGGCAAAACCAATGTTACCAGAACTGTTACTCACAACTGAATTTCATCTTAAGTGGTTTAGGAACCAATCAATGTCAAGCAAAGCAAAATGAGTATTATAACTAATAGAGAATAGGAGCTACATTTGTATTTCTGATACTTTTTTTTATAAAGCTCAGTGCTACTTGTAGTTGATTTTTTCATATAAGAAAGGTAAGTTTTGCAGATAGAAATAAAATGGTCCTGCTGTTCTTATGTAACACTACAATACTCAAATCTTAGTATTCACCATCCCCATCCTTAAAAGGAAAGATAAGAAAATCTAAATGAGATTGGGAACCTTTTGCTGTAAAAGACAAGTTTGACTTTCTTGCAATTTCTGGGAGTTTTTTTGTAGGACTTCAGCTTCTTTAAGGTGATATGCGAGGGCTTTCTGAAGATACATATTCTCTTTAAAAACAGTTCTTCCAGCAGTGTTCAGTTGCCTGAAATAGAGAGATATAATATCCCAAAACACATGTCTGTGTTGTAGACATTACCAAACTAAATTAATGATTACTTCATTTCCCAACATTATTAATTATGGTGGATATTCAATAGTTAGGTGGGGATCATGTGACTAAGTTCTCACCAATGGGAACATGAAAGGTGGTGTATTACTTCCAGTTCAAAACAGTTAAGGGCAGGTCTAAGTCTCCCATGCTCTTTCTTGTTCATATGACTGGATGGGACTCCAAGATGGAAGCAAATCAGCTTCCTGAATCACCATTGAAAAAGATCTGCCAGACCCACACTGGATTGTGGAGTAAGAAATAAACCACTGAGACTTGGGAATTCACTAATACAACATACTTTAGGATTATTTTCACCAACCTATCTCAGGACAACCGGGAAAAATTTTTATCATTGATCTAATTTTTAGATGAAAACATTTAATTTCAAGTTAGAAAACTTTCCTACGGGCAGAATACATGCTGAAAACCAAAGCCTAACTTCAAAGGCCAGGTTCTTTCTTCTGTACCATGTTGCTGCAGAAAGATGAAGGGTAAGGGAGTGGGATGGCAAAGAGAAAAAAAAAAAAGACAGAAAAAGCAAACTGAGATTTTGAAGGGAACAAACCAGTTGAGAAGGGAAAGAGAAGAGAGGCTATCAGAAAGAAAAAGGAGAGCTGTCTCTCACGCAACAGCTTCATTGTGGGCTCGCTCTGCCAGCATTATTATCTTCTTTTCTGCTTCTTGTTCTAGTCGGTGCTAAAAAATAAAAAAAGTAAGAAAATAGGTCATTTTAACACAACGGTATTACCAGCAACAGATTTACATATCAAAAGTGTTTATTTTATAATTTCAAATAAAATACTATCGTCAATATGACCTGATGTGAAGTACTGCAAGTATTGGTGGAGGAAATAGCAAAGAGGATAATGTGAACATAGGACTTTAGGGTACTCCCAATTCCCCACTGAAGAGGCGAGTGACACATAAATAGGGTGAGAGGTGAAAAATCTACATCAGTATTGCAGAAAGCAGAGCTTGCATAAATTTCTGTTAAATACAATTATGAAGACAGTCATTTGTTTTTCATTCAACAAATCCCTGTTGAGCACTAATTACCAGATCATTTAGATATCAGAGATTCTGTAGTAAATAAAACAGATAAGGTCCTGGTTCTCATGGAGCTTATAGTCTAGGACAGGATCTAAATAGTAATAACTAAAGTGCATTGAACATTTACAATGTCAATCAGGTATCCTGTAAACAGACCAAGCACTTCTATAACCTTTGTGAGTAGAGTGCCACACCAAGTAGAGATCAAGCTCAGGGTACAGTAGAGGGAAGAGGCCTCTAGAGCAGCCATTAGGAGGATTTCCATTCCTCCCAGTACTAATAGGTGTCCAACAGGGAAAGTACCAGGATGCCATTCCTTTCCCACATATAGGTTATTCCATGGAGAAATTGGAAACTTAAAGTTATTTTTAAAAGAAAAATCTCTTACCTACACCTGATGTGTGTCTGTTTGTGCCACCCTCAACTCAACATCCCCACCAATTTCTGAAAAAATAATCTGCTTAATTCTTCCATAAGAATGAAAAATATTATATTAATTAATGAAAGAAAAGTCACAGGGCCTCTGAACAGATTCTGTGGAAGTGACCTAATGCATTTCCTACTCTCTGGAGAATTAATTCAAAGGCCCAGAAAAACTTGGCTGCTTGTGGTGTGCAAAGGAACATCTTTGAGTCTTCTTTTATAAGCAGCTAGTTTGACTTGACTAAGGGAACAACTTCATGTGTATCCGCAAGGCTGTCCCAATTCTGTCTCCCCTATATAATGGGGCACAAGCAGCTTTACTTTCACTAAGGAAACATCTAAGTCGGGGGGACATATCCTAAAGCCCTAGTAAGATGGCAGCCTTGAAGACAACTGGGAAGATAAAAAAAAGACTCGCCACTGAGACATCTAGCATAGGTTTCATTTTCTGTTTTTTATTCTACTGTGACTTGATAATAGTATTTTAATGAAATACTAATTAGCCTTAATATGCCATACCTTTTCTTCAAAAAACTTGCCTTCCAGTCTTCTAAGAGTCTCCTGATGTTTCTGCTCTGAGTGCCTTAAATTCTCCTTCAGCTAAAATTAAAACAGCAAAAAAATAATCAATAGGAAATGTGTTTGAGTGGGGAATATGCCTAGAAAATTCTCAAGAAACATTTTCTGTTACCTTTTAATCCTGAATACACAAACTATATCTCTGTTTCTGAAAACCATTATTTCCCATAATTTTTTTTTTTTTTTTTTTTTGAGACCAGGTCTTGCTATTTTTGCCTGTGGAACCACAGGTTCACGTTGCCTAGGGTACCACAGACTCAAGCAATCCCCAGCCTCAGCTTCCCAGGTAGCTGGGATTACAAGTGCACGCCACCACACCCAGCTTTTTTGGGGGGACTAGGTCTCCCTACGTGCCCCTGATGGGACCCGAATCGCGATCCCTGGCCCTGGCTGTGGCTTCCTATGCTGCCACTTACAGGCATGAGCCACCATGCCTGGCTCCCATAATCTTCTATAAATTGATCAGATTAATATTAATTTTTCCCCCAAATCCTTAAATTTATTCAGGTACCACTCTAATTCTGAATCTTTAACAATTCTTTCATGAATACATTCTTGGGACATCCAGACAAGTATTCTCGTAATCATAGTTACCAAAAAAAAAAAAAAAAAGATACATATGGACTCACAAAATGGTATCTTAGAATTGGAATGTACCTTAATTAAGAGTCATACTATATATAATCTTCAACCAAATATCAGAACCTCTTCTATAAGAAAACTACTTAGCTATAAGAGTATTAATAAACTCATATCACACAAATTCACTGCCCTTTAATAGTTCCCATTTTTAGAAAATTCTTTCTAGTGTCAGTCTAAAAAACACCCTTATAGCTCCTCTAATTCCTATGATTTCCAGATAGAGCCTTCTGTTCCCTAAGAAAAAAAAGGATATAAAATTCTTCTAAGGCAAACAAATTTCAGTTAATTTAAAAACAATGATCACTGAGACTGAAACATACTCATTTTTTCTTTTCTTTTCTTTTCTTGTTTTTTTTTTTTTTTGAGACTAGGTCTTGTTATTTTTGCCTGTGGATCCACAGGTTCACATTGCCCAGGGTACCACAGACTCAATTCCCAGCCTCAGCCTCAGTTTCCCAGGTAGCTGGGATTACAGGTGCAGGCCACAGTTCCAGGCTAAACATACTCATTAAACATGTAATTCCTCCCAAAAGCAGCAGAAGTGCTTTCTGTCAGACAGCACAGAGTTCAACTGGAAGCTTTTCAATTTCCTGGCTGTTTGACTTAAGGCAAATCACTTACCTTCTCTGTGTCCCATATCTCCATGAATAAAAACGGAGTAACAGTAACTATCTCACAAGGTGTGACAAGGGTTAAACAACAGTACATTTGAAGTTATTAGAATAATAACCATTGCCGGGCACGGTGGCTCGGGCCTGTAAGCTTCAGCCTATAAAGCAGCCGGGGCTAGGGATCGTGGTTTGAGTCTCGCCTGGGGCCTGTAGCGAGACCTAGTTCCAAAAAAAATAGCTGGGCGTGGTGACGCGTGCCTGTAATTCCAGCTACCTGGGAAGCTGAGGCTGGGGATTGCTTGAGTCTGTGGTACCCCGGGCAAGGAGAGCCTGCGGTTCCACCGGCAAGAGTAGTGAGACCTAGTCTAAAAAAAAAAAAAAAAAAAAATAATAATAATAATAATAATAATAATAATAATAATAACCATTTAGATTACTCTAAAGGTTAGTCATTATCTTTACTTTGTCCTCCCTTAGACCAAACCATTTTCCTTTCTGTGACTGCAGTCCTAACTTTATTAAATCTTCATATTAAATCTCTTCCAAATGTTCTTCCTGTATTTTTATACAATTTTTAAAAAATAACCTCTTACATTGTCAGAAACTTTCAAAATTAATGTTAGATGCAAGTTTATGTAGCCCAGCATGTGGGGAGAAGAGTTTTCACATTGTATTCCTTCAAGGAAATCTAAAAATAAACAATTCTGTTAATTAGGTATACAGAAATCAATTTTTTGATAGGCAATACATATAAAAACTTTGAGATCCACATTCTTTCACCCATAGATTTCACTTCTAAGATGTTATCCTAAAAAATAATGAAAGCTAAAGAAAAATATTTTGTTACTTAGATCTTCATCACAGTTTATAATAGTAAAAAGTTCAAATGTTTGATAGCAAAGGGTCAACTAACATAAAATTATGAGACACCTACACAATAGAATCCCATCTATCTAGTAAAAATGTTTTCTAGAAAAATATGTAATGATACTGGAAAACATTCATAATATATAAAGAGAAATAATTGACTGACAACTGATACATAAATGGCCTCATTTTAAAAACAGCATACAGACCTTTTTAAAAGTTTTTACACAGCAGAGGAAAAAACTATAAAAAGAAAAAAACTATAAAGCAAAATATTAACAATGATTATTTTAGGTAGCATAACTCCATATAAAATAGAAGAGTGGGATGATTTTTTTTTAATCAGTTAAATTTGCTGAAGTGGGGAATATCATTGCCAAAAGAAGAAAAACTAAAACTATTTTAAAAAATAACTGCACCTATCAATAAATATTTCTGTTACTCAGGTATATAGAAGTCAATTTTTTAAATTTCTGCTTTGGATATCCTTCAATAATCTAAATTTAATTAGCCTGTTTTTAACTTGTAAATGAATTTTCTATAGTCATTATTAATTAATTTTCTTCTTTAAATGCATATCAATCAACTTGATGTTTATGGACTCCCAGACTTACCTTAATTGTTCAATATTTGGAATTTCACAGAACCACCTAATTATTTTTCTAAACAATATTTTTATTGTCTATATACATTTTGTTTTTAAAGAGACTAGGTCGGGTTATGTTGCCCAGGGTAGCCTTGAACCCACGTACTCAAGTGATCCCCAGCCTCAACCTCCCAGATAAATGGAATTATAGGCACGTGTACCACCACACCCAGCTTATATACATATTTTATACTGTGGGAATCTATGAAAACTCTAATTTGAAAGGAAACCTGCATTCCCATGCTTATTGCAGCACTATTTACAAAAGCCAAGAAGTATCTAATTCTTACTATTAGTATCTTTTCTGTTTTTCAATCTTAAATCTTTCCAAAAGCCCTCTTTGAAAGGGTTAACTCTCTTTCTCCACCAGGTGGCAACACAGTTCTTTAAGAAATGATACAAAGTTCCACCAGACTATATTAATCCACCTTGATTAGAATGTACCCTATGCCTACAATTAGGATGGCTATTTTGAGTGTTCCTGAAAAATTAGGTAACTTATTTCAATCTGCAGCATTTTCAAGTAAATTAATTCCTTTGACAGCTTTTTATAGCTTGATTGAAGCCTAACTTCAAAATTAAGTTATTTTTAAGTGTACATTGTAATGATGTGATATACATTGTTAAAAGAATTTCTCCCATCCAGGAGTGGCTGTGCGTGCCTGTAATCCCAGTTACCTGGAAGGCTGAGGCCTGCAATCACTTGAGTGAGAACTAGTCTTTAAAAAAGAAAATTCTTCCATACTGTTGGTAGAAAGTTTGGTATTTCTTTAATTACACCGTGAGTGAAAAGACTCACTAAGAATTTAACAAAGATTTATTGAGCATTATATTTTGATGAACAAAGGACAACTTTGTTCAGGACAAAAGAATTTATAGTCTGATAGCGGGGGAAAAAATTAGGCTTTTTCTTTTTTTCAGCTTTATTGAGGTATAACTGATATAAAATACTGTGTCAGTTTAAGGTATATAATGTGCAGATCTGATATACTTCTATATTGCAAAATGATTCCCATCATAACATTAGCTATTATGAATTACATAATTTTTTTTGAGACTAGGTCTTGTTATTTTTGCCAGTGGAACCACAGGCGCATATTGCCTGTGATACCACGGACTCAAGCAATCCCCAGCCTCAGCTTCCCAGGTAGCTAGGATTACAGGCGCGTGCCACCACGCCCAGCTATTTTCTGGGACTAGGTCTCGCTGTGTTGCCCCAGGCAGGACTCGAATCATGAACCCGAGACCCGGCTGCGACTCCATAAGCTGTCGCTTACCATGCCTGGCTTGGAGTTTCATAATTATTGAAAGCACTCCAAAGATTTAAGTGATGATATAAATGTAGGAGGGTGAGTGAGCTAAAATTTGGTGAATTCACAAAGAAGTGAATACTTACAGAAAGAAAAGGCTAACCATCAAAATCTTTTGCATCCAGTTATAAACTGGTATTCTTCCTCCCTTTTTCTCTCAAATAATCTTTGAAATTTCAAGGGGAGTTCAAGGGAAATTTCAAGTTTGAGTTTGCCATCTCAAAAGAGAAAGGGTCTATGAAGACTCTTAAAGATGTAAGTGCTTAATTTTATCTTGGAGGAAAAGAGAGAAACTTACATCTTCTAGTTCTTTTTCCACTTGGATTTTTCTCTTCTGGAATTGTTTTATTGTTTTCAGTTCTGTCTGAATCATGCCTATTTCTTTAGCTTTTTGATGGAACTGCCCTTCTAGCTCACTTATTTGCATAGTATACTTCTGTTCCTATATGAAAAAAATAAAAAGCAAACAGGTAAGTGAATCAGGAAAAAGAACATAAGTCCCACTTTATTGTGTTCTGTTTCAAGCTATAAGCTATTTGACTATCTTCTTTGAAGAAATGTTCCCTTTTCATGTTTGTATAAAGTTTTAATTTTTTTGAAAAGTTATCAACTACCTTGATTAAGAAAAAATTCTAGAATTAGTTGATATTGAATAGAAAATACAGATCTTTATTTAAAAAGAGGAATGAAAATATTAAACATTCTATACCTTGATCTATAAGATAAATAACATCTCTGACCCTAAATTAAGAGTTAGTAAGCTAAGCAGGCTACTATCTCTCATAAGTAAATAAAGAAAAAAAAAGTGGAAGAGGAAGGGGTGGAAAGGAAAGAAGGCGACTGGACAAGAAAAAAGAAAAATGGAAGGAGAGATAAGGAAAAAAGGCCAATACATTTAAAAAAAAATAAACAAGAGACAACAAAAGAAATGCAAATGTCTCTCAAAAATGTGAAAAAAATGCTCCACCTATCATAGTGAAAAAAGTCCAGTTTGATAACATACTCTGGCATATTTTGAAGCTCAAGGCAAAGGAAGGTCATGGACAGAAGTTAGAGTTCTCAGAATATACTGCTTTATATAATGTACTTTGGAACTATGTAAACATTTTACAAAATTATAAATATATATTTATATAACTATGCACACAATTAAATTTTTTTTTTTTACTTTTTTTTTATTAAGGTAACACTGGCTTAAGTACTACATAGGATTCAAAGGTATGGGTTCTAATTCTTCAGATACATGTTCACAATCAAAATTTTTTAAAGCAACTCTCAAAGAAAAAAGCCTTATATGTGGTTGGTGGCATAATCCCAAAGAAAGGAATTCTTTTAAATAATTTTTAAATTTGCTTTTCATATCATACAACTTTAGTCATCTTTGTAGGGTTTTTGTTCCCCTTGGTATGCCCTCCCCCTGCCTTCCCCCTACTCCATTTGCTTCATCTTCTCTCATCACTGTTCACTGGCTTGTTTAGCCTCTTTTTCTTTTTCTGGAGCAATGTCATTCTCCTGGGTGAGGACCTGTGTTCCTGAGGCACAGTGAACTATGCTGCTCAGATTTCTAGTCTTAACTTGCATTAGGCAGCCAGTCTGGACTCATTTGGGGTCCATTGGTGGCTGTTCCTTCTTGCAGGATGTCTGCTCCTTTCTGCTCTCAATATTTTATACTGTTGATTGTTCTTCCTCCCCACCCCCCAACCCCCCATGCCTTGTAGTTCTGGCCTCCAGAGAGCCTGTTTCCATTCCTTCATTGAGTGGAGTTCCTTTGAGGAGACAGATGTCAGCTGATGGTTAGTCTAATTGGTCTTCCTGATTATGGATTGCCGCACAGCTGTAGCGCAGCTGCCATATCCATGGCCTTCCTCACACAATTCAGCGGGGGCATGCCTCACTTTTGCTGGAGGCCACTCTGAGCCAGAATTCTAGCTCCTAGGCTCCTAGGTGCTGGAGCAATCCTGCAATCCTGTCTTTATGTTGGTTTCACAGCTCTGCATTCTGTGGTTCTGCCCAAACTTTTTCGGGTCCCACCCAGGGGAAGTATGTGTCAAGGGTTGGTTTTTGTTTCTGTTTTTTTTTTGGTGTGTGTGTGTAGTGTTTTTTTTTTGTTGTTGTTTGTTGTTGTTGTTTTTTTTTGAGACTAGGTCTCGCTATTTTTGCCTGCGGAACCGCAGGCTCTCGTTGCCCGGGGTACCACAGACTCAAGCAATCCCCAGCCTCAGCTTCGCAGGTAGATGGGATTACAGGCGCGCACCACCACGCCCAGCTATTTTTTTGGAACTAGGTCTCGCTGTGTTGCCCCAAGTGGGACTCAAACCGTGATCCCTAGGCCCCGCCGCTTCATACGCTTAAGCTTACAAGCACGAGTCACCGTGCCCGGCTGTTTTTGTTTTCTTAATAATATATATTTTTATTGAATAAGTTATGCTTACATTTGTCTTTTGGGTGTTCCCCCTCCCCCAATCCAGCCCCCCTGGTCTCTTCATCTCTTCTTTCACTGCCATTTATTGTTTAATTTTTAGCCCCTTGGTTCTTCCTCTTCTTTCCTATAGCAATGTCCTTTTGTCCGGTGTGGACGTGGTTTCCTGGGACACAGTGGCCTGAGCTTAGTTTTCCAAGTGTCTTTTTGCTGCTGGACACCAGTTCACAAATGATTGTGTTCTTTCAGTGCCTCCTCCTTCTTTCTGGTCGGCTGCTCCGGCTCATCTTCTGTCATATTTTGTTCCTTCTTTGTTTTGTAATTCTGGTTGCTGGCGTTGGGAGCATTTTCCCCGGCCAAAGTTTGCGCACCAATTTTTTTGATCGAGATAGGCCCTGGCAGATGGTTGGTCCAGTTTGTTGTAGGGTTACTGCCCCTCTCTGTGGCTTTCCTCACCCCCTAAAGTGGGAGGGTCCTTTGATCATGCTGAAGCCATCTCTGAATGGTAAATTGCATTCCCACTGTTATAGGTCACAGTGGTTGTATTTCTGAGGTAGTTCGTCTCTATAATCAGTCTTATAGTCCTGTGTCCCACAGATCTGACATGCTCGTTGTTCTAGAATACTTTGTTTTTCACCTCTGTATTCATGCACAACTGTGGTTGAATCACTGACTTAGTTGCTTCTGGTGAGGGTTGGCGGATTTGGAGAAGGCCAGGGAATGACCCCTACCACCCATAACACCCCCCCACCAGTCCGTCCCCCATCCCTCCCGCCAGTCCAAGCATCTGGCAGGTGGGGAGCTCAGTGCCCGGTAGTATGGCTGAACTGGGCGTGTGGATGGGGCTCTGTGTCAAGGGCTTTTAATCATACCCTTCACCTCATCTGTTTTTTCTGGTGGGTTATTTGTGGTTTTCTTGTTTCTGATAAGGACTGACAGGAATAGGAGCAGACCAATTTTAGTATATGTGCTGCCAAAGCGAGCACAGGAATAGGAGCAGACCAAAGAGAGTTAACTCCCCTGCCCATGCCCTGGCAGGGCTCCCCCCAACTCCTGTGTGGTCCAGAAAACCTGTGCAGGGTGCCCACAATCCATGTTCCCTCCCTGTATCTTGGGGGAACAGTTGGGCCTGCCGAAATCCCAGGCCAAAGATTCAGCAGATATGCAGGCTCTTTTAAATAATTTTTAAAACACTCTTACACTGCTGGTGGGAATGTAAACTGGTCCAACCACTTTGGAAAGCAGTGTGGAGGACCCTTAAACTAATGAAAATGGAGGCCGGTGGCTCGTGCCTGTAAGCGGCCGGGGCTAGGGATTGTGGTTCAAGTCCCGCCTGAGGCCCGTAGCGAGACCTAGTTCCAAAAAAATAGCTGGGCATGGTGGCGCGCGCCTGTCATCCCAGCTACCTGGGAAGCTGAGGCTGGGGATTGCTTGAGTCTGTGGTACCCCGGGCAACGAGAGCCTGCGGTTCCACGGGCAAAAATAGCGAGACCTAGTCTCAAAAAAAAAAAAAAAAAGTCAAAACAAAAAGCTAAAAACTAAACTGAAGTACACAACTCAGGGGGAGGGGTAGGTGAGGGAGGGAACAATCAGGGAGGGAAGAGCCCCCTGGGGATTATAAAGATATAAAATAATTATATATGTAAATTATTTAAAGTTAAATAAAATAAATAATTTTTAAGCCTGGTAACTTGATTAGCAATCTGATTGGCATATATCCTAAAGGAAAAAAATGCCCCCAAATCTAAAAACTGTTTCCATTAATCTGTGCTAGTAGTAGTGAGAACATTCTGTAACTATTGAGGTGCTGAGGTTTAAGCAATGATGCAACTATCTGGCATCAAGAACCTGGATTCATCAGCTTGATTAAAAATGAGTGGAGGGTCTGAATAAATACTTCACCAAAGAAGAAATACAAATGGTTGGCAGGCACATGAAAAAGTGTTCATCATCACCTATCAGGGAAATTCAAATCAAAACTGTATGATATAACCTTATTAATACCCATAGCTATTGTTAAAAAGACAAAAAATAAGTAAAAATCTTGTATTTTTAAGTAATTTCAATTACTCAAATTGAAAGTATTAAAATATGACAGCATCATTTTAAATCTTTAAAAAAAAATTTTCTGTCCATGAAAAATCCCGCATAGAATTACAACTCAGAAAAAAAAAAAAAAAAGAATTACAACTCAGGATCAGTAAGTCCTAATATCACCAGATGATTTTCAAGTTTTCCACAATAACATGTTCATGCTGAGTTTTTGAAAAATCATGTGAATTTTAAAGTCATTGAACTGCCCAGGAGACCTGTTCACTATCTTCACTGTCTTAAATATCTGAGCCTGCCAGAAACCTGACTACTCTGTAAATAAATCATTTGTGTGCATACTCACCAATTTTTCCTTCTCTTCTTGTGCCTTTTCCTTCGTTTCATTTAGCTGCTGTTTCAGTTTTTCGATCTGTAAAATATGAAAATAGAGAATCAGAAAGGTAAAGAAATTACAGCATGTTCCAACTTTATTATGTGACTGGCTTTAATATATTAAACTCACTAGAGTTGGAGAGGTAGAATGAGAAAGCAAGAAGAGAAGAGAAGAGCTGGTGATGGTCTCCCTGCCTTTAACCTACTATTGCCAACTTTCAAAACCTGGCTAGTATCAGAATGATCTGGGTAACTTTATCTTTTTCACTGTGGTAAAAAACACATTAATTTTATCATTTAAGCATTAGTAAGAGTACAACTGAAGAGTGTTAAATGTATTCACATTATTGTGCAACAGACCTCTACAACTTTTTCATCTGAAACTCTATACCAGTGAAACATTAGTTCTTCCCTCCCCCCACCCCTTCTCACCCTCACCCCTATTGGAAACCATCTATCTGCTTTCTGTTTTTATGCCTTTGACTACATTAGATACTTGACATTAAGAGGACTCACACAGTAATTATCCTTTTGTGACTGGTTATTACACTTAGTATGCCCTTGAATTTCACCCATGTTGGAGTGTGACAGGATATCCTTCCTAAGGTTGCATAATATTCACTGTATATCATGTGACAGCACCGCTTAATCAAGGCCAAGCATTGTTCCATGACATTTCAGTCAATGGCTAACTAAATATACTGCTGTGGTCGCAACAGGCTACTTAGGGATGTGGCAAGCTGTGTCATTATACTCTGTGACATTTGCACTAGGACAAAGTCCTCATGGCACAGTTCTCACAACCTGTCCCCTAAGTTAAGTGGCAGTAACTCTGTATACCGCACTTTCTTCATTCATTCATCAATGGACTTTTGAATTGTTTCTATTTCTGGGCTATGTGATTAATACTTCAACAAACATGGGTGTGCAAATATCTCCTCAAGACCCTGTTTTTAATTTCTTTAAATGCAAAAATGGGCATGCTGGATCATGCAGTTAATTCTATTTTTTTTTTTTTGCTATTTTCATAATAGCTGCACCATTTTACATCCCTAATTTCTCTTTATCCTCTTCAACATTTGCTGTTTCTCTTTTTTGATAGTAGCATCTTAATGGACTTGAAGTGGTATCTCCTTGAAATTTTAATTTGTATTTCTCTTATCTGGGTACTTATTTTTAAAGAAAAATTTAAGAAGAGTACAGAGTTCCCCTATACTCTTGATCCAGTTTTGCTAATTTGCTTTCCTCCCCTCTCTTTATAAATATATACATCTATAGCTCAAGCTAAATATGTAGATAGTTACAGATATGTAGATGATATAGATTTTTTTAAGATTATTTTTCTGGACCATGTGAGAATAAGTTTAAGACAGTACACTCACTATCCCTAAATACCTGGCATGTATCTCCTAAGAAAAAGGACATTTTCTTTTAGAAACAAAGTACAATTCATCAAAATTGGAAAATACAGAATTGATATACTATTTAATCTATAATCCATATTCAAATTTTACCACAAATTGTTCAATTAATGCCCTTTTTTTGCAACTTTTTTTCTTTTTGATGTAGAATATAGTCCTTGACCTTGCACTACATTTAATTGGGTCAGATTTTTCAGTCTTGTCTTTTATGATACATACATATATTTCTTTTTAAATTTATTTTACTTTATTTTTTTGAGACTAGGTCTCCCTATTTTTGCCCGTGGAACCGCAGGCTCTCGTTGCCCGGGGTACCACAGACTCAAGCAATCCCCAGCCTCAGCTTCCCAGGTAGCTGGGATTACAGGAGCGCACCACTACACCCAGCCGTATTTTTTTGGAACTAGGTCTCGCTACGGGCCCCAGACGGGACTCAAACCGCAATCTCTAGCCCCGGCTGCTTCATAGGCTGAAGCTTACAGGCACAAGTCACCGTGTTCGATACATATATTATTGAGGAACAATGGCCAAAGTTGGAGTCCTCTTGTGTTTCTCATGAGTAGATTCAGGTTGTGCATTTCTAGCAGCCATACATTGCCTGAGTGGTAATGTATCCTTTCCAGTGCATTACTTATGAAATGATTGATGTTCATTTTAACCAACTGATTGTGCCTGCCAGGTTTCTCCACTCAAAAGTTACTATTTTTTTCTTTTGTAGTTCATAAGTAATTAGCTGGGAGATATTTTGAGACTATACAAATATCCTTCTGCTCATCAAACTTTCACCCACTAGTTTTAGCACCCACTGATTCTTGACCAAATCAGTTATTACTATGTATGCCAATGGTGACTACTCTGATTTCATTATTCCTTTGGAAACTTAATAACTTACTAGAATAATAATTTACTACTCTAAGGAAAATATTTCTATTCTTCTTTATAATGTATATATGCATTAGTCATAGACTCCTGGACTTATTTTATCAATGAATAATAATCTATTACTATCGTTCATTTTTATTGTCTTGGATTTGGCAAATGTGAGCACTTTTAAGGTAGTTGTTTAATATTTTTTACTAACTTTCTCACAAATAAGATAGTCTACTATCAGCTTTTACTTTCCCTGCCTCAGTATTAAAGTCAATCATTTCTCCAAGGATGCTGGTTTGTTTTAGCAGGGAACCAAAGCATTTTTGAAATCAAAGTGTCCTTGAGATGATTATAAAGCAGATGGAAAGAGAAGTGAAATACTGCTCTACTAGACTAGTTTAAGGAAAAATTACATATTCTAAAGAAAAATTAATTGAGACAGTCCTAACTCTGTAGGACCTGTGTGAAATATGAGATTTATTTTATAATTAAACAAAGTCTTAAATCTTTCTCTTAAGGAAACTCCTAATTTTGTTTAAAATATATAGTTTTCAAATTAAAATTTTAAAATGTAGTAGGACTATAAGTCTAAATCTTAAAAAATAAGCATATTTCTAGGATATAGCAGAATGGCTAACAAAACTATAGAGGAGCTAGATCCCTAGAGTGAATATATCGTGCTTCTTCCTTTCAATATAGTTTTTTTTGGTTTAAAAAGGCATATGTTACAGTCAGAAAATTATGAATTTGCTATAGCTAGATGCTGGCCCCTTTGATATATGTATACAGATAAAAATCAGGAAACCATATGATACCAATAAATGCAGACCAAGATCAATTAGCTACAGCAGGCCACAAAGCTTCCTTGTTAGTACATTTTATTTAAAATTATTTGTATGGTTAGCCTTAAAGTTTATTTCCAAATAATAGTTTATAGAAAACAATTCTATATTTCCCTATATATAAAGTCTATGTATTTTATAATGCCTTCCATCCAAAGAGTAATTTCAAAAGTGGAAGTTACTTGCAAAAGGTTAAAAAATAATATTAGTGCACAAAAAACTATTTAATAAAACACACAAAATCCACACAAAAGTTCAGTTGTCTGATTTAGCTAGTATCTTTCAATATAAACTTGAAGTTAGTTTTGATTGCTACTAATTTTTTCAAAGTATATTCACAAAACACTCATGAATGCATGCAAAAATATTTAAGCCAGTACCTACTATGTGCCAGGTCTAAAGTGATCTGTTAGTTGTGGTAGTAGCATATGTTAGGTGTTGGAGATATAACACTGAACAACAGTAAAGAAAACAAAAAATCTCCAAATTCCTAATTTCTGTGAAGTTTCATTCCAATTAGGAAAAGAGACAATAAACAAATAGATAGGTTACACAGTATGACAGAAGGTAGTAAATATTATAAAGAAAATGAAACAAAAGAAAATAAGAGTAATAAGAGGTAAATGGTTTTAATTTTAAAGATTACAATAAGGAAGGATCTCACTGAAAAGATGGCACTTGAAAAATTTATGGAATGATTCATGAATTTGCATGGCATCTTATGTAGGAGACATATTTCATATCATTACAATATCAGTTTATATATGAACTAAAGCAAGCACATATATAAATTTGAAAAATGGGTGATGGAACATTATAAAAGATACTTAAGTAATTAATAGCCAGGAAAAAGCAAATTAAAGTGAAACCAATTTTATTCCCATAAAACTGGACAAACATCAAGTTTAATACCAAGTGTTAACAAAAAGGTGGGTAAATAAGAACTCTAATGCCTGTGATACTGTCACTTGTGACACAGTAAATTAGTAAAATCCTTTGAAACTTAATTTATATTTCTCAACTGAAACTCTGCATTCCCCATAGTACAGTAATTTAATTTTTAGGTATCTATTCTAGAGCAACTCTCAACATGGTCACCAGTAGACATATACAAGAAAGCTCATGGAAGGTCTATTTGTGAGGCAAATGTGATAACCACTACACTACAGAAACTCAGGTCTATCTGTAATTGTGAAGAAACAAAGTTTGACCTATGGCGTGGTAAGAGTATGGATGAATTAAGTTTGATCTATTTATATGTTGTACTATTGTAAAACAGTTAACAAAGAATAAAAAATGTATTTTCATTAAAAATGTTTTTAAAAGAGCATAATTTTCATGTGATTTTTTGTGACTACACCACAAAAATATGTTAAGTGAAAAAACAAGTGGAAAAATAAATGTACAGTATGATACTAATAAAGAAAAATTTCAGACTATAGTATATTATTTTTGGATACATAAATATTAAAAGTATAAAAAGTCATAAGAATGAAGCACACTATCTTCAGCATGGTGGAAATTTCCTTGGGTTTTCATGAGCCTTGTGAGAGGCAAGAAAGAAAGGAAAGAAAAGAATTGGAAGTTATACCTATATTACACATCACTATCTACTAACCATGTTGACTTTGGCAAGTTATTTCTCCTGAGTCAACTTCAACTGTAAAATGGGAACAACAATATTGTAGCTACATGGTGCTACTAAAAGGACTAAAGGAAAATAGCAGTACCTAGAACAGTGCCTGACACAAAATAGGGGCTCCAAAATGTTAACTTCTTTCCTTTTTTCTTTTAGATTAAAAATGATAACTTTAAGGCGGGGCACGGTGGCTCGTGCCTGTAAGCTTCAGCCTATGAAGCGGCCGGGGCTAGGGATCGCGGTTCGAGTTTCCGCCTGGGGCCCGTAGCGAGACCTAGTTCCAAAAAAATAGCTGGGCGTGGTGGCACACACCTGTCATCCCAGCTACCTGGGAAGCTGAGGCTGGGGATTGCTTGAGTCTGTGGTACCCCGGGCAAGGAGAGCCTGCGGTTTCACGGGCAAAAATAGCGAGACCTAGTCTCAAAAAAAAAAAAAAAAGGATAACTTTACCGTCAACATTTAAATAAGCTTCAGTAAAAACATTCAAGATTCAACTGGCAAAAACAAGATATTCATCTTGCTGGGTTCACAATAATGTTTTCAAGGATTATCAGTAAATTAATTTATAGATCATTAAAACTAAGTAAAAATCATGGTCATTATGACTGGGTAATTATCAATATGAAAAAATGTGTATGATTTATGTTCTTGTTCTTAAAAATGGTTCAATATTTGTTCTAGACAAAGAACATGGGAAAAGAATTGAGAATAAAAAAGAATCAATTCTGACAGTAATCATTCTGAAATAGTACACAACTAGAACATGTTGTGTACTATCACAACATGCTGTTGTGATAATCAAATGTCTTAACTGATGAAAAAGATGCATATATACACAACAGAATATACTCATCAATTAAAAATAACAAATTTGATGAATTTATGATAACATGGATGTACCTATAAGAAATCATATTAGCAGAAATAAGTCAGAAAGAAAAGATAGAATTCAAATGGTTTCACTAATATATGGGATATAGGAAAAACAAAAGGTCAGGAGAAAAAGTCAAAACAAGCTAAAAACCAAACTGAAGTACACAACTGGGAAGGGGGTTGGGGGGGGGGAACGATCAGAGAGGGGAAAGCCCTTGGGAGTACAAAGATATGAAATAATTATATAGATAAATAAACTATTTTATAAAAACTCTGATGGAATAAGGGAAAAAATGTCTTAACTAAGGGATAAGATTTCAAAGAATTAAAGTCTTTGAAATATATATCCACACCACAATATAACCACAGAGGTAGTTATAGAACTCAGAAGGAATTTCTACCTACCTACCATATTATCTTTCTCCTGATCCTGTTTTTTCAGGAAGTTTAAAACAGATATGGTGTCCTTCTCCATTTTATACTGTTGTTTCTTTAATTCCTCATTGGTTTTTGCCAGTCTTCTGGAAGCATCACGATACTCAAGTCTAGAGAGTTCTGTGACTTCCAGCCTGGCTTCCCAGAGGGAGGCATTGGCCTTGGCTCTCTCCACCACAGATTCATCATTTTTGGTTGACTTCCTAGTGGGAAGAGAACACAGACAAGGTATAATTACTTCTCTATTATATTAGTAGTATTACCTCAATTATTATTTGTTTTGCTTGGCTTTTCTTGGCACATGGGAGTATATACTGTTGGGTGAATTAGTTATTAAAAAAAAACATTATTTGAGGCCGGGCACGGTGGCTCGTGTCTGTAAGCTTCAGCCTATGAAGCGGCCGGGGCTAGGGATCGTGGTTCGAGCCACGCCTGGGGCCCATAGCGAAACCTAGTTCCAAAAAAACAGCTGGGCATGGTGGTATGTGCCTGTAATCCCAGCTACCTGGGAAGCTGAGGCTGGGGATTGCTTGAGTCTGTGGTACCCCGGGCAACGAGAGCTTATGGTTCCACAGGCAAAAATAGCGAGACCTAGTCTCAAAAAAAAAAAAAAAACAAAAAAAACCATTATTTGTTTGAAAAGGCAGATGAGGAGGTGCCTCTTACTGAAGGAGGCAAGTTTTGAATCATAAGCTAAAGGATGGGGAAAATAAAGAGGAAAGGTATAAGTCAAATTCACTTCATAGAACTTTCTCTCCCTCCCTTTCTCCCCTCCCTGCCTCCCTCCCTCCCTCCCTCGCTTCCTCCCTTCCTCCCTTCCTCCCTTCCTCCCTTCCTCCCTTCCTTCCTTCCTTCCTTCCTTCCTTCCTTCCTTCCTTCCCCTCCTCGACTCTCCCCTCCCCCCTCCCTCCCTCCTTTTTTTCCGATTCTTTCATATTTGAACTGTCTTTTCTATGCTTACTCAGTATTAGACCTTGGTTAGCTCTACCTTACCACTCCTGTGTTGATACATTTGTAGTGCTGTTTTAAATCTATAGTTATATAATCTTTCACCTATCCCATGCCCCAGTTTTGGTTTTGTTTTCTTTTGTTTTCTTGGCTAGGCCTTTGATAAAAGATCAAGTCACTAGGGCAAGGATGTTAACTATACCTGCTGGTACCACAAAGCACCAAGTTTCAAGGATAGCTAAGAAACAAAATATAATCATATATCTAGAAGTGAAGAGAAAGTTTTTTTAAATAAAGGAGGCTTTCTTCAAACATTAAAGTGATAAAAAGAGAAAATTTCCAAATAACAGTTTACCATATGACCATTAACAAAACATCCTAGCCGGGCCCGGTGGCTGGTGCCTGTAAGCTTCAGCCTATGAAGCAGCCAGGGCTAGGGATCATGATTTGAATTCCACCTGGGGCCAGTAGTGAGACCTAGTTCCAAAAAAATAGTTGGGCGTGGTGGCGCACACCTGTAATCCCAGCTACCTGGGAAGCTGAGGCTGGGTATTGCTTGAGTCTGTGGTACCCGGGCAATGAGAGCCTGCGGTTCCACGGGCAAAAATAGCGAGACCTGGTCTCAAAAACAACAACAACAACAAAAAAAAAACCATCCTATACATGGTAGGCACTAGATATATAAAATTTTACATAGTAAGACTTCACCTGTATTTGAATTCTAAGTTTTTTCATGGATATGAATATGTGAACCTTACTATACCCCTTATTTTCACTCCAAACTCATAGTTCTCAATCTTTTCTCGTCCTACTCTCACCTTTTGTTCTCTTCAAATTTAAGTCAATTCCATGCCCACCCACCCCCCAGCCTGTTATAGCAATTGTCTTTACTTTGTAGTATGATTTAGGCACTAGTTATAAACTGTCTTATTATAATCACTCAATGACTCCCTGAAGGAATCAGGTCTAAGCTGCTCTCAGTAGCTGATGATCAGATACCTCTTATGTTCCTGTCACTAATACTGATAGTAGAAACAAAGCGAGGTTTCTCAAATCATGGGGCAGGGAATATAGAAATTATAGGTCTGTTATCTTTAGTGTTCCTCATTGTTCACATATGGACTAGGTGCACGGTCAAAAATAGAAAACAGCCAGGTGCAGTTGTGCGCGCCTTAATCCCAGCTACTTGGGAGGCAGAGGCTAGGAATTATTTGAGTCCACCGTTTCGAGACTACCCTGGGCAACACAGCGAGACCTAGTCTCAAAAAAATAGCTGGGCATGGTGGTACATCCCTGTAATCCCAGCTACCTGGAAGACTGAGGCTAGGGATCACTTGAGTCCATGGATTCGGGACTACCCCGTGCAACATAGAGAGACCTAGTCTCTGAAAAATAAGTAAAAATCTCCCATAAAAAAAAGAAAATATATGCTAGTGAGTTCCAGGAATGTGATAACTCCTTGGCACTTTCTAAAGATGCTACACACACACACAAAACTAGATTATAGAAGAATACTTATTTTAACTGAGGTAACATTGGTTTACATCATTATCTGTATTTTAGAGGCATAGGACTTCCTCCTTCAGGTGTTTTTATATCACCTACCAAAGAATCTACAATGTATCCCCATAGTCCATTATGTTCTCTCCCCTTTGACCTTGCTCTTCCTGGTCCCCATTTTTTCTGGTAGCCACAGTCTTACCATCAGCTTTCTAGGGCTTCTGACAGTTTGGTTTTATCTGAGCCTTTGTTTGCTCTCTCTATATTCTACATATAAATGACACCCTTGGTATTTGTCTTCCTCTTTATAGAATACTTAAAGTATTAACACATTGGAGGTGGGGAAACCATTTTAAGTATGTACATGGGACTATCATTTTATAAAGAAGAAAAAGAATGATAGCAGTGGCTGTCTTTGGATAATGGTATTACAAGTGTTTTTCCTCTTCTGACTTCATGTTTCCTGAACTTTCTGTACTGAGCATGTATTACTACTCTCTTAAACAAATTACAAGTTTGTTTTTGTTTTTTTTTTGAGACTAGGTCTTGCTTTTTTTTTTTTTTTTCTGAGACTAGGTCTTGCTATTTTTGCCTGCGGGGTACCGCAGACTCAAGCAATCCCCAGCCTCAGCTTCCCAGGTAACTGGGATTACAGGCGCGCGCCACCACGCCCAGCTATTTTTTTTTGGGACTAGGTCTCGTTATGTGCCCCTGGCGGGACTCGAACCGCAATCCCTGGTCCTGGCTTCTTAGGCTGCTACCTACAAGCATGTGCCACCATGCCCGGCCCAGGTCTCGCTATTTTTGCCCATGAAACCACAGGCTCACGTTGCCTGTGGTACCACGGACTCAAGCAATCCCCAGCCTTAGCTTCCTAGGTAGCTAGGATTACAGGTGCATGCCACCATGCCCAGATATTTTTTGGGGGACTAGGTCTCGCTGTGTTGCCCCAGGCGGGACTCGAACCGCAATCCCCAGACCCCCATCGCGACTCCATAAGCTGTCGTTTACAGGCATGCGTCACCATGCCCAGCCAAATTACAAGTTTTCAGGATTCCTTTGTGGTTCCATATATGGTATCCACATATGTCCAATATATGTGACTCCACTGTTTCTAGAAATCACCAGGTTCACTCAAAAGGCCTAGTGGCAAGGTAATTAAGTAACAAGTCCACAAAGTGTTAGTGTTAGAAGTTTACAAACTTGAGGGTTCTGAGCAGTTTGGAGATTGCAACTACCCAATTTGGTCAAATCCTTTTAGGTTTTTCTGACTGAAAAGGGATTTCTGAAAAGGCCCAAGGAGCTACTTCAATCACCCAGAAATGTTCAAGACAACCCTCTAAATGTTCAAGACAAAAAGGCTCTGTATCTGTGTGGTCAAATACACTACTGTCATGCGTGCCTACTGGTTTTATGAAATGTGACTAGTGCAAACAAGGATCTGATTTTTTTAAAATTAATTTTAACTGATGTCAATTTCATAGCCAGACATAGAATAACGTGGTTACTCTATCGAACAGTGAGGTTTTGAAGAGCACCGATATCCCAAGAAACATAAACCTGATTTTCACTTCTAGGGTCAGAATTAGCGTCCTCCTCATTCTCAGTTCTTTGCTCTTCCACAACTGTATCGTTTGGCCTTGTACTACGTCTGCTCTTTGGGAACTTAGTCTGCCTTGTCGTTCGTGCAAACACACAGGCTATGCCTAAATTACTTTAGGTCCCAAATCTCACACTCAATTGTCTAAATTCAAGCAATACAGTTTGGTATGCATTTGGGGAATTTCTGAACAATGGGACCTGTCCTCATAAGAGGACAACCCGGGGTAGGGGTTAGGGGCACCCAGTTTCAGGAAGAGCCAGAGGAGGGCCAGTGGGACAGCGCCAGTCAGCCAGTCTCCTGCCTCTCGGAGCCCATGGTCCCGCCGGCGGCCCAGACCCCAACTGTCGGCCGGTCAGCCCATGAAGAAATGCCGGGATGATGATTTCTCCTTACTTCTTCTTCTTCCAATCTTTGAGTTTCCTTTTGTCCCTTCCCTTCGCCGGCATCTTGGCTCCTCCAGCGGTCCCAGCAGTGGCGGTTGCCACCCAACCGCTTCCCAGGCCCGACTGCGTTTCTAAGGAAACCAGCACGCCGAGCGCAGAGCGGTCGGCCGGGCTGTTAGTGTCGCGCGGAGAGCGCACGCGCGCGTGACGTGCCCCGCCGCCGCCGCCTGGGGCCCAGTCCGCGGGCCCGGCGCAGGGGGCGGGGCGGAGACCGCGCTGAGGGCGGCGGGTGGCCGCGCTGGGGCGGCGCGCGCGCGGTGAGTGAGCGAGCGGCGGAGGCGCCAATCTCCCGGGTGCGGGCTTGGGAAGCTGGCGGGCTGCGGGCCGGCTGGAGCGGGCCGGCAGCTAGCGGCGGCGCGGCGTCCTAGAGGCCGGGCGTCTGGGGCGGCGGGGCGGTCGGGGCGCCCTTGCCTCAAGAGGCTTGCTTCCTTGGCTGCCGGCCCACCCTGCCCCGGCGGTTCGAGCGCCGCCCCCCGCCGCTTTTGCCACGTCTGGCGTCTTGCCCGGGTGTCCTCCGCTTCCCTTGTGCCGCAGCTGTGTTGCTCTTCCCCCGGCTCCTCAGCTGGCCCCGGCGCTGTCCGGACTCGGGTTCCCAGTCCCTCCCGGTTTCTAACTCTCCACTAAGCCCGTGGGCATGGAGCACTCAGCGGACTTCCCAAGCCAGACTTGTTTTGATGGGGGCTGAGAGGGTGAGGCCGGCAGCCTCGGAAGGGCGTCCGGTGCCCAGCCTCCCTGTCTCGGGAGCCGGGCGAAGACAGTGCTGTCACTTGGGGAGAGGCTCCGGGGCGTGGGGTCGGGCTCTCTGTCCGGTTGCGTCCTGTGTGACCCACGCTACCCGGCCGGAATCTGCCCGGCCTTCCCACTCCCTGATAACTTCCAAGGCCCTGAAACCCCCTCCTCTGCGAGTTGTGTAAAGCGGAAACCTCTGGTCTTTTGGTGTTTTGTCCTGAGCACAGCTATGGAAAGGAGTACTCAGAGTAGTCTCCTTTTTAGGAGGAACGCTGTGATTATGCTGTTCATTCAGTGACAGTGAGTCATTAAGTAAGGCACGGTTCTGGGTGTCGAGACGTTCTGGGATCGGCTTATCCCTGAAGCTGTGCGTTATCCCCCCATTTCAAACGGAATTTAAATTTTCTTTAAAACTGGATTGTAAGGGCCGGGCACGGTGGCTCGTGCTTGTAAGCTTCAGCCTATGAAGCGGCCGGGGCCAGGGATCGCGGTTCGAGTCCCGCCTGGGGCCCGTAGTGAGACCTGGTTCCAAAAAAACAGCTGGGCGTGGTGGCGCACGCCTATAATCCCAGCTACCTGGGAAGCTGAGGCTGGGGATGGCTTGAGTCCGTGGTACCCTGGGCAG